>VYXF01011301.1:5439-27946 GCA_013397295.1 Polioptila caerulea | reverse complement strand
TTTTTTTTTCCCTTTTCCTAATAAATTGTATTTCTGACTTGGAGTCTCTCATTGGTTTTGCTTTCAAACCAGAACAGGGTACCACTGAGTAACAAAATAGTCCACTGATAGAAAATACCTTGCACTCAATTATGTATATTTAAATATCATGTATCATTAATAAATTATATATCTCACCACAAATTCTCATCACTGTGAGAAATAGAGCACCAAAACTGAAAAAGCTCTTAACAAAGCTTCATGGATATCTGCAGATAAGCAGAATTTCATTTTATTTGAAGCAAAACCCATCTGTAGGTCCTGTAACTATGTGCTGTAACTTGCTTTTGTAACTCTTACCACTGTTGGGGAGTATAACTCCCCAACAGAAGAATCACAGCCATTCTGTCTTCCCAAATGTAAATATTTTTATTTATCATCTTCAGAAAAAAAGGTTTAGAAGATACTAAACTTTTAAGTGAAGGTCTTAAGCTAACCAAATTTAAATCTTTGGTTAAATGAATGAATTCAGAAGGCTGGGACATACCCTGCTGTGCACTGTAATTTTGGAGTGCATTTCTTGGAGGCATATGAAGAAATGCTACAAAGACAACTCATCTATGGTTTGCAAAGGTGTATTTTCATCTAGTCCCTTATAAAAAAGTTATTAATATAGCATTTGTCTGTTTCTCATTTAGTTATAAATCACACTTAAGTGTGAAAGAGGTTATATACATCTTACAGTTCAATAATATCAGGCCATCTCTCATGACAGATGACAGAAGGAAGAAATCCAGGTAAAGACAAAGTAAGTACAGCCTTTCACTGCCACAGACTTGCTCTGCTTGTAAGTACATGCATCCTGTTTCAGCTAGGCTCTCTTCACTGGAGAAAATGGCTTGTACTAACTGCTGTCTGCTGCTGTCCCCAAGTGACTTATTAATTTATTCCAACTCCAGAGCTTTCACAGAATCACTAGGTTGGAAGAGACCTTCAAGATCATCGAGTCCAACCTGTTCCCTGACACCTCAATGAAACCACAGCACTGAGTGCCACATCCAGTCTTTTTTTAGACGTGTCCAGGGATGGCGACTCCACCACCTCCCTGGGCAGACGATTCCAGTACTTTCTTTCCATATATGCTGATCTCCAGGTGCCTTGAGACCTAAGGAAGCTTTACACTGGGTCACTTGCACCTCTGTCCCAAAGGTGTGCCGTAGACTTCCCTGTCTGCTTCATAAAGGATCATTTAGCAAATCTATTCACCATGCAGCATCACAAACTTTGGGGCGCTGGTGACTGGATAGTGATGGAGACTACTTTTGTGTTGAACCAGTGCGTTAGAGCTAGTACTGTGGGGATGTCAATTTCAACAACACAGCTAGAACACATCTGTGTTTTACAATGTTTGATTTTGCCTCAATATAAGTCATTAAGCTTTCAAAAGCTCAGGGAAAAGTCACGTTTTGTCATGCTCAGCAAGGAGATTCTCTGACAGTAATGATGAGCAAAACTACCATGAAGATGTTATTTCAAATCCCTGCAGACATAGCAAGGTATTCAACCAGACCCATGCTCCATATAGGAGCATGACAGAAAAGGATGGAGAATCAGATGGAGAAACAGACTCCAGAGCAGTCTGTTATCTAAATTAATTACATTTAGTCTGGGCATCAGTATGTCAGGAGTAAGTTAAGGGAGCTGGAAGCTGTTCTCCCCAAGGGATAAGAAGACCTTGCCAATAGAATTTTCCTAGAAATTTCACCCAAGGCTATTTTGTGCAGTTTATAAATGTGTCTCAAGAGGACTCAGTCCATCTAGTCTCTTGATGGTACATATTCTACTGAATATTCTACTGAAGATTTCAGAGTCTACAACCCAACAGAAGGGTCAAAGACTAGTAAGTAGCAGAGCTACTAGTTTTGAGAAATTGATACCAATATTTTAAACAGATGGCAAATTCCTTTCAACAAATGCCAAGTATTGAATGTCCTTTGTGTTCCCAAGCACCATCCAAGTGATGACAATTGATGTCTTGCAGGTATTTCTACTGGCACTTATGTAGAGGTTATTAACCCTAAGAAATTCTACGGTTTACCCACCAAATTCACATTTTTCATATTTAGAATATTAGCCTCCTGATGTCAGGACCAGGAAATGAGACATATTCCTCATGAATCATCTGACCCCTTGAGAAAATGAAGACATCTTGAGTTACGCCAAACTTAGAACACACCTAAAAGTAGAACTAATGAAGTTAACAGGACCCTGGAAAGACCCCAGTGTTACTGGAATGACCACAGTCAATTTAGATTATGATCTAGCCTGAGGAATACCAAGATGGAATTTATTCTATGATCTGTTTTTTAATGGCATAAAACAAAAAAATACTGTCAGCTTACTAAGATCCTGATAGCTCATGTATCAAAACACAATAAACCATCTTCATAATCCATCACCACAAGAGAGTTGCTAATTAGGATGTCAATGGATAGCTCCATCATTTCCCTTCAGACTTCCTCTGTGATTTCCCAAAAAGCTATCAGCTCTGGTTCTGACACTGAAAAAACATACTTGAACAGGACTGGTATCTGGACAGACTACCAAAGAGGGAAGGGAATTGCCAGGATGCTGATATGTCAGTGTTTTTTTTGTAGACCTTGGACAGAACAAGAAGAACCTATCTTAGAGGGCAGCAGTTCATCTACTGAGTTGAGCTACCTAAGGTATAGGCATGGCTTCTAAGAAAGTAACAACAAAACTGCTTGCTCAAGATTCAATGGGAGGTGCATAGGTACTGAGGTTCCACCTCTCAACCATGTGCTTTAAAAGCAACACTTTTAGTTACTGTCAGTGGACCAATATTTCAATAGTAAGAGCACAGCAATATTGCATTTATTGAAATGCCAATTTGACTCATGAAGCAGTGTATGATACCAAACTTTATTTGGCAATCACCTCTTTGGAAGAAGGTGAGCATGGATTTGCTGAAGTATTGCATCTGGTATTAATTAGATTTCAAGAAGCAAATATTAAGGAATTCTAGAAACCCAAGAAGCAATTATTAAGGAAACAGCAATGTGCAACAATATGAAGTCTTAAAATCCAACACAACAAACAAATGCAGGGGAATTGAGAAAGATACTACTTAAAGTACAAGAGATGACTGACTTGATCAGCTACTGAATGAGATTCTACAACTGATGATATGCAAGAGGTTAAATAAAGTGTTTCTTTTTGCTCTCAGAAACTACAGATGTATTGACAGACTTCACTTTTCTTTTAAAATAAAAGGCAGGAAAAAAGGAAAGGGCTAGTGCAGTTCCACCAGAAGGTATTTTAAGGTCTGAGATTTAAAAAAAAGTCTAAGCAGATCAGATAAACCAAAACATTGCTGTTATGGGGCTCCCAGGCAAAGTATTAAAGACAGTGCAAAAGAGAATTTTTTTTTTCTAGCTGTAAATGCTTCAATGAAAAGCAAAAGTGTTTCTCAGTTGTTTAAAAGAAGGGCAGTAGAGGTATTAGGAAGAAAATAGGTGTATTAATGAATTAAAAGCAGTAGTGGAATTAATTGTTTCAAAATGTCTGAGAGATGGGCTACCTTTTTAATCATCTTCACCAAGAAGGAAAACACAGAAAAAGTCTGAACCATTAACGTGAACAGCTTATCACAGCAAGGGGGTGTTTTTATCACTTCAAGTTATTAACCATGAGAGCAAAGTATCCTCTCGGTATCCTCAGACCCTGACTACACACCTGTCTGTGAGATACATCTGAGCCAAACTCACACAAAGGTCACCACCATGGGACAAGGTGTCCTGTGTTAAATAGGAGAATGGAGTAGTTGAATCCAAAGTTTTCTCAGGCCTTTCAAACTGCTAGTCTAGGCATACTTTGTAGGCACAATGTGTACTGGACATGGTAAAAAGCCACCTCACCTTGACACAAGATCTCATGAAAGAAGGAAAACCATGGGATTAGTAGTTATAAAGTCAGTCACTAGGATTTAAAAAAAATTGTTGGAAAATAAAGTACATTATATATATCTGCATTCTGAACATGCATTTCAGGCTAACAACTACTGTCATGACCCTGAGCAGACCTTATACTATTTTCAGTTGTGATTTATGCTCTAACTTCTATAAAGTGACATCTGTTATTACTTGAATACCTGGTCTGAAGACCACACAAAAACAACTAACAAGATTCTCAGAGAGGTGTGATGGAGATAAATGCCGGAATGTTTGTGAAATATCCAAATCTTCTGGTAATTCGTTTCCCAAGGACAATTATAAATAAAGTGTGTAAAAACATGAGATATATGAAATATTAATGTCTGAAAAAAAATATTTGATGCTACATAAAGCTAGGAGGCCTATTATGCAAACCTCATGATAACACTTTCTAAATATACCAGCCAACAAGACTGGTTTTAAGGGCTTTCAACAAATGTGCTATACTGCTGCTAAACCATGAACCTGGAAGTGAAGTAGCTGATACATCTCAGGAAGCTTAGCAGATTTTTTCCTTCTGTACTTCATGCAAGAGAGCTCTGATGCTTTTCAGCCACCTTATTGGAAGTGTGACATTTACTGGTAACGGTGGAAAAGGCACATTTGAAAAATAAATGCAAAGGGGACTGCAGAGTTTTCCTTAAAGGCTTTTTTCAGTCTAGCGAAATTAGGCTTAAAATATTTCTCTTGGTATTTTAAATAATGAAAGCTATAACAATACAGTCATCATAAAAATTATTAAGAAGCTCAATCAAGGGAAGTTATCTTCTTTGAGATCAGTGTTGCCAGTGAACCTATTAATCTAAACCAGCCTTTCACAGGACCAATTCCAGTCTTCAAGGAAGCAAACATGAAGTAAAAAGCCCTCCTAGTGACATAGTGCAAACTCTCTGCTATTTCCATTCTCAAGAAGCTAGTCAAATTCTTGTGCCTTGAAGGATCATTTTACACCTTTTTCATTATTTGACATTTTTATTAAATCCAGAAATCTTTTCTCAAAAAAGCCCTCCAGTGAAACAGCTGGATTCTGTCCAATCAAATACTCCATAAACTACAGAAAGAATAAGGCACTTTGTCAACAGCTTTTTAGGGAAAAAACCTGTTTCCATAGAGTTAATTTTAACATAGGGTCTTACTGGACTCTCTCAGCAGTAGAGAAAGGAATACAAGTCAGCTGAAATGCACTCATGTTGTTCAGCATCTCTTGTGATTTGGCCTACTTTGAGATTTTTCTCTCCCACTCTAATAACTTTTTCTTCTGAAAAAATTACATGGCAGAAGGCACAGCTCTTCTTGCATTCTTTAGATTACAGACTGCTTAGGGCATGACTCCTCTGTGTTGGTGCAATGGGCTCCAATCACACTAATGACACTCCAGCCACTTTTTTATTAACTGCAACTAAATCGACCATAATTTGGAAACCTACCTTTTAAGTAATGACTGTATTAACTAATGACTGAGGATGACTGTATACCAAAATATAGATATTGAAAAGGAAAATGGTATGAGCGAAAAGGACTCGTGACAATAGTGAGGTTACTGCTGAGATAGCAGTGCAAATGAAAAGGAATCCCAGTGCCTTCTGGTGCCTCTGGGAGGTCTGCCTTGATTTGCATTCTATTAGCTAGCATCATAGATACAGGAATAACAATAATTTTGCTTTGAGACAGACAACATTTTGTTGCTGTGGTGTTGACTAAGAAGGTAATAAATAAATCCTTGTGATGTGTTAATCTGTTAATTTCAGAAAGACTGAAATAGAACTATTTTGATAACTTAGGTTTTTGATAAAATAATTGCCAAATTATTTTATCAAAGCCTTTCATACACCTAGCTGTGATGATGTTGTTAATATGGATGTGATATATATGCAGATTAATGGCTTCTGAATCACTGCAAAAAGATATCCCAAATGTATTATGAGGTATGATCTCTATAAACTTTAAATCAAGCTGTAAATTAGATACTCTACTTCATGAAAGGGCCCACTGACACCACATTATTTAGCAGTCTCTCTTGACGCCTCTTAGCTTACTAGGCCAAAGAATCTGAAAGAATGAAACACTGTGATTAGTTCTGAGCCACATTTTCTATGGAAGATTATTTATGGACATTAAAAAATATCAAGTCTATTTCTTTATTTCTGTTGAGCTAAACCTGTGGTTTTATCAGCTAGTGGGAAGATGTCCAGTGTGCTAGTTCGCAAAAATAAGTATTTTTTAAAAAGGCCCTGCCCAATGTCAGTCTGACCTGCCATGTATCAAACACAACCTCTCAAGAACCACACTGGCTGCCTAATTTGGAAAAGTACTGACTTGCATCCTTAATAGAGGGAAGGTTAATAAATAAATATTAAAATAAATCATATGGCCAAAACCAAGCATATAACGAGATGCTTGTCCATGAGTAGGACTTTACATTTAAAGGACTATGCCTGTAAAACTTTTGTACTAGAGTAACAGTTTTTACTCTATACTACATGCTCAAAGAATTTCCAAGTCAAGTCAAGCATCTCTGTCTGCTGGAGCTTAAAAAACATGGAAACAATCCAGCAAGCATAAGACTCCAAGAGTCATACTCATAACCACTCCTTTTTGACAAACTAGTTTCTGTCTACAGACGTGATTTACGCATTTTTCTTACCAAAGGCAGATCAAATGGTTCATAGCTGTTACATGCAAACATATTAAGCCTTTAAAACTTGCAGTGACATGCCAACTAATGAAGCTGAGCATTCTTCATGAAATGAAGATAAGTGAGAGCAGTCTTCTGGCTCAAGAAGTCTGAGAGTCACTTTTGGGCAATACAGAGAAGCTTCTGCACCACAAGCCCATAGATCTGCCTCAGGTCCAGACCATGACTGTGGAACATGCTTTCCAAGGAACAGAGTACTACCAAAAATCACATTTTGCTCTGAAAATAAAGCATATGCCTTTGATCTTGCTTTCCCTGACCTATGCAATTAATTGTAAACAGAAAAACCTAATATGGCCCCAGAACTCTACTTGAACAAGTTACTTCAGTACATAACTCTCATTGTGGGAAAACAGTGTGGCAATAATAATAATAGATATTTATTCTCTGTCTCAGCATCACTTCTAGAGCAACAGACAAAGAATCCATGCATAAATATACACATACATATATATACTTACACATTCATGTACATGAAAGGTTCTAGTAACTTCAGTCCCAAACTCTTTGGGCTTAAAACTTTCGTATCAGCAGTGACTTACCTGACAATGAAAAACTTATCAGTCTCCGACTTCCTTGTCCTTGGACTGAGTCTTCATTGGTGATGCTTTTAAAAATCTGTTGGGAGATAAAGAATTATGAGAAAGAGTAGTCTCCAACAAACCATGAACAGAGAATTGCTTAGTAACTGTCTTTTTTTACAGATTCTTAGCTTTACAACTAAGAATCAATTATATGAGCAAAGATCAAAACCATGTTTTTATCCAGGTAATCATTTAACCATTAATGGCCTAAGTCATCCCTGCCTGAAAGCTTTCCCTTAAAAACCACAATGATGCAAAAATACTACTGTAATTTGAATATAGCAGTTCTTCACCCAAAAAGGACCTACTTACTAATCAGGAGATAAAAGTAGCACATAATGATGGGGATGTGGCTATCACCTCTTGAAACAACTTCCATCTTTATAATACCTTATTACTGGCATGGAAAATTTTGTTCCATAAAGTTTATTGCATACCTTTGAGAAAGACTTCTGAGAGATTACTAGTACCCTGCACAAAAAACCTACTGTGGATTATGCTAACAATATGCAAGGATGAGCTGGAAAAAAAAAAAAAATCCATAGATGACTCTTTGTACTCCACAGTTCAGTTTTTAATGTCAGTCTTTGGTTCAGCAAGTTTATTGGTGAGCTGCTGTTGTGCAAATTAGGCCCCAGGCTGCCTTCTGGCTGTGATCAGAACTGGGAAGCCAGAACACCCACAGGCCAGTGTCTGGGGCATTAGGAGAAGCCCACCAGTAGTTTTTGTGTGGAGTTCCTGAGTACGGCAGAGGAGATGCCGTTGGGTGCCACACTCCAAGTTCAGCAGGGAGGTGGTGCTGTGAGTACTTTGGAGTCAAACCTAGTGCTGCTCTGCCCCCAGGAAGCAGCAGCTCCATGTCACTCTTGCCATTCAGCTTTCAGCCAAAAAAGAAAAACAGCATTTATGAAGTGAAGTTCCAATTTCTGACGGGAAACAGTAACTGAAGTCCCACGCAGCTGTGACTCATTGCTCGGTATATTAAATATTGTGTATTCAAGCTTAACTTAGAAAACAAGCTGCTCTCTGTCCCAGATAGTGCAAAACCTGGGCAAGTGGGTACTTAGTCCAGCTAGCAGGGATTAAACAACCACACGTGGATGAGACCTGGATCAAAAATATATGGATTGAATTTAGACATCCTTATAAAATAATGGGTTCTGCTGGACCTGACTTTTAGTCATAATCATTCTGTTTCTTCCAGACTACCTAAATGGGATAAAAGATACTGAGTAGAGCAGGACTACGAATAAATTCCAGTTGAAACAATGGATTACAGCTAATTAGTTGTAATTGTGTTATTTGCCTTCTCAGCAAAGTAGGTCTCAATATATTTATTGAAGCCACACTGATTTCTGGATAGAGACACATTTAAATCAGAATATATGTGACTATGGGAATTTTATGACAAGAACTCAGTAACCCTTAACAGCCAAAATTGTGATCCCATCAAGAAACAACGACATTTCCTTGTCAACATGTATTTTTCATACTATTTCACTGTCTGATATTAATTACACATTATGCTTTAATGCTTACTTTTACAGTCTTTTCATAATTTTGTCCAGGGTAGTAATGGGACCAACCAACCTAGATATGTGCACATTTGCAAAAGGTGCTTTTTACTAGTCCTTCAACATTTTCCTGGGGTTTTATTTAGACCTGCCATGTATGTCATCATGCTAGTATGAATAATTCAGCAGACTATACTTTGAACAAACCGGGGTGGATCTGTTGGGGTCCTGCAAACCTGTTCAAAACTTAAAAATATTTGCTATTAAATTACCCTTCAGGGGCCATATCTACATTAGTGAAACTATATTGAGACAGTTGTAAGAGAGTGTTGTCACAAATCTTGACAAAAAGCAAAGCCTCCTCAGCATGGTCAAACTTGCACTAGCAAATCTTGCCATTATACATGGGGAGAAATAACACATCCAGTCCCATGAGTGAAACAACACAATAAATTTATTTGCTCCTGAAGGGTCCATCTGCTCTGTGAAGTAGGTGCACCCCACAGCATCCTGTCAAGTGCTCACCACTCAGCCATACAGAGGTACTAAAAGCCAGCCCTGCTGTGCAAACGAGTTCCACCCTCAGTAGCTGACCCCTGCATAACTCTGAGATGCAGCACTACATCAGCAAGCCAGCTGTTTTGAGAATGCCTAGCGATTAACCTTAAGCAAAATGAAACACTTGCTAGAAGCTTTTCTGATTTTCTTCCTGGCCAGGTGGATGAGAAAGGGAATGTGTGGCAGAAAGGCCGAAGGAGAGAGGCTTTTGTCCTTTCGTTGGAGACCACCATTAAAGACTTCATACAACTGAGCCTCCTGTGTAGCTCTAGCATCACAAACCTGTGCTCCTCATCCTCCAGTGGTCTGAAGGCACTGGTCTGCCACTCTCCTCACACATACACAGCACCTCACATATCCTCACCTATGATATGGGTCCTTAGGCATGCCAGGGCACATGCCAGAGCAGGCTCAGGAGCAGGAAAACATGCTCTCTCAAAGAATAGGAAGAGTAATAGGAAGGCCATGAAAGTGATTATATTTTAATACTGCCATTTCAAGAAGTCAGATGGAACAGCAAGGAAGTAAGGGAGACAAATCTCCCAACATTAAGACTGATTTTCTGAAAATAAGAAGTGCTGTTTGCTGCAGTTTGGATTCACTGTTTTCTAATGCGATACCAGACTGTCCCCAGTAATGAGGACAAGGCTGCACTTGATGCAGAGCAGGGCAAAAGAGGGTGCGTGGTCACCAGAGCTCATCAGCCGCCCTATCAAATGGGTTTCATAGTATCTTGAGGCCTGGGATAGGGATGCACACAGGTCATACTGTTCTTGCTTGCCATTCATCACGAAGGAAATCCAGACTGATTTTAGTGGCTGCAATATAATTACATTGGGAGCTTTGTCACTGTAAGTAAACCTTGAGTTTAGTCATCAGGAGGTAAAAAACCCTCTATCTTCTCAACTGCCACTTAAAACAGAGTTAGTTGACAGACAGACAACATTCATCTCATCACTTGACATCCTGTGGGCTTGAAGCCCTTCACATGAAAAGGAGCAAGTATGATTTTCCCTCAATAACTACTGTGCTTCTTTATGCCCTTGAAGTGAGAATTCAGCCTGAATTAGCTTGATATTTTTAGTTTGTATTGCCATTTTGCACATTGCACAACTCAGCCTAATTATTTTCCAGGTCCTGCTGACACAAAACAGAATTAATATGCTTTTACTACACACTTCTGCTATATCTATACATGAGGATGGGACATGAGCTGCAACTTCAAGCCTAGCTGAATCTCTCTCCAAAAACCAAAGGCTTCCTGAACTGGGTTCAAACCTCCTTTTGATTTCTTTGAATGCAATTGGAGCCAGCACCATTGCCACAGATGTCAGCACATACATTCAAACAGTTAGAGAAGCATCAATACTTCCTTTAAAATATTCTCCACTAAACACACACTGTAAAATCTTCTGGTCTGTGACAGAGTTTCCCATCCTCTGAAGCAAGGCAAAAGATGACTACCAGCACCTGTGACAGCTAACTGTGAAACATGGGAAGGTACTCGAGGGCAGGCTGAAGCCTGCTGGGACTTGCTGACCTCAGGGAATGGTCCAGCTTTGGTAGTGCTTTTCATTTTTACAGTACAAAGAAAAAAGAAGACCAAAAGAGAAGACTAAAAGCTAAAAAAAACCAGTTTGTCCTGGAATAACTTTTTCTTATGAGTAGTTCCTGCAAATGCTAGAAGGAAGTTATGTGACCCTGAAAGAGAAAGGAGGCAGGTTTCACATTAGCAAAGGGTGCCCTTGAGACTCGCTTTCTCTTTAGCCATGGTATGTGTTATGAAAAAAAAAATAATCTTGAGAAATCCCAGAGTATTACAGTCCATCAGTTCTTGCTGAGGCAAAATTCCAAGCACATCACTAAAAATTTGTCTAAGCAGAAAGCCAGAAACAGAGACTCTCACAACTAATTAAAAATATCTCCTAAAATACCATTCCCTTCACTAGTCTACCTAAATATGTGGAGGAGTAACAAGGACAATACTCTTGCTCCTGAAAATAAAGTGGTTTACAAGGCACCCTTTGAATGCACCTATCCAGCCTCCCTATTGCTCTAGGTTGTGATGAGGCAAATACTTTTGGACATAAGTATGGTATGAATATAGGCCTTGAAGAAACTAATTGTTGTAACTGTGTTTACCTGGTGTTGTACTAGAAAATCTGCTTTTGGACACCACAGTGACCAGTAATAGTGCAGCATGCTGGCAAAACCTCCTTTGCAGCAATAAATTCCTTTTAGCAGGTTTGTCTATTGTGTAGCACAACTTAACTATTCTTAAACTCCTGCTGATACAAAACAGGATAAATATGATTTTATTACATGCATCTACCACAGCTAGATATGCACAGCTGACAAATACAAGCACTTACTCCTTTTCCCACACACAGCACAGGAAAACACTCTTATGCCTTAGTGTTCTGTGGCACTCTTCCTCTCCAGAAGGAAGAGGATTTCTGCCCTCCACCAGAAGGAAGAGGACACTTTTGGATACTGCGCTCGCATGAAGAGATTCAACAAAGCTAAGTGAATTTTCTTTTCCCATAAGTAGAGGAAACACCTAGATGAAGTAATCTTGCCCTTCACTGAGAGCCAAAGCACTTCTGTATCACTAGCTTCTGCTGCAAAAGAATGGTGACATTTAACTGACATCAATTACCTCCCACAGGTCAGTATTTCTTCCATTTAAACAGAGGAAAATACAGTGATATTAAAATCAGAGCTGCACTACCTGTTTTCTTTCATTGACTTTATATCACGGCGATCACCATGGACATGACCTAATGCTCAATATAATCAAGTTCCCATTTTACAAGATGCTAATTAAAACCTAGAATATTTTACATTGATAGCACAGATTGTAACTACAGTAATATCTAACACAGATTGAACAGTCAAGTACTGTAAACTTGCAGAGCTCCAGCCGGGGCAATACTATCCACAAGAGTTTTTCTTTTAAAAAGGAGATCTTAGGACATATTGAAGTATTCAGAAGAGCTCACACTTCCAAGCAGTACTATCCAGACCTATAATCAAGATGGAAGTCTACAGTGAAAAAAGACTGGAAACCACAAATGTAAAGCAGCAGAATACTTTCTGTTTGTACACACTGGCTCTGAGGATGAAAAGCAGTAGAATAGAGCATTGCAAAAAGGAAAGGCTACAGCCTGTGCTTGATTCAAATCAAAAGTCAAAAATAGCCTCAACTTAGCCCCCAACTGTGCATCAGCAAACAGAAAAGGTATGGCTAGATGTGTCAGAGCTAAAGATGTGGTGCTGCTGTGCAATAGACAGGCTGTCCAGTCACTGTACTATGCTTACTTCAAGCTCCAGTTCTCTGTTTTCTGCTTTTCAAGACCACTGAACTTGCCAGCAGATTTAAAGTAAAATAAGTAATGTTAACAGCTTTGCTGATTTTCAGTTTAAATCAGCTTGGAGCTATTGTTTTAGTAGGTCAGAGCGCACACAGCACAGGAGTCCAGAAGAGTCCTCAAAAATTTATTCTCCCCTTACTTTCTGTTGGCATTTACTGTTGCACTCTTGACTTCACAGAATGCCTAACATTAGGTCAACTCTTAAAAAAAAGTGGAAAAAGGCATACATTTTCTACAGCTCAGCAGTGAAGCATCTTATCACAGTAAGAGAATATCAGACATAATTCCAAGCTCACACTTCATATTCTACCATCTTCTTTAGAGAGGGAATTCCTCAGTAGATCTGCAAATGGGTGAATATTCCCATCTCCTCCCAGGTGCTGAATTTAAAAATAAACTGTTTCGTAAAAGAATTGACTAAGCAAATACAGACAAAGTGCCTCCTTTCACACTATCACTTGGCTTCTTCAGTAAAGATGCTGCTTTGGGATGCAAGGGGGGAATTCTGAAAGGAACAAATGCGGATCTGAGCTCCCTGACTACCACTGACAGAATTATGTCCATAATCCCAGGCCCACTTTGAAAATCTACCCCTAATTAGTGGCAGTGCTTCAGCTGCAACCCTCACTCTGCTAACAGAATTATCCAGCTCTTGAATGCAATATATTCCACTTATCCTGATAACTTGTTAAGCCATTGTGCTGGCACAGTGGGATTTTTCTATCAGGTGCTTCCAAACAGCAGGCAGCTTCTCCAGCAGCAGCCTAACTCCTGCTGGGCGCTCTGCTGCCAGCTCACGTCCCTGAAGGATTGTGACCACATGCACTCTGAGGCTTCCTGATGTGCCACGGTCAGCAGCATTCTAGCCTTGTAATACACCACCTTCTCAATGCCATTCCCTAATTAAGAGGAGAATCTGCCTTTTGTGGGCATATGATAATTGCCCTCTCTCTGCAGAACACATCTTTTGCCCCACCCTGCAGCAGTGTTTATTGATTACTTTATTCATTCCCAGGAGACATAAGTTTTTAATTCCAAAAACTCTTGAGGTCCTAGAAAACCTATTTAAGAACAGGTAGCAAGGAAGTGAGTAAACATTTTTTCCCCCATGGAAAATGTTACGAATTCTTTCACCAGATTCTAGATTACAAACTGTGGCAGCCACACTAAAATATTGGAAAAAAAACCTGCTGCTTAGTGAAGTGCATCAGTGACTTCCTCTAGAAGGCAACTATCAACAGGCTTATGACAAGAGGACATCCAGTGAGAGTTCATACCAAGTATATGGATGTTTCCATGTTGGCCTTAAGCTATTTCATATTCCCCAACCAATTCTATGTGTGTAGAATGCTCTTTCAGTATAACCAGAATCTCAAATAAGGATGTTAGGAGCAAATACTTCCGATTAAAACAAAATCAAGGACTGAGGCAAGAAATCAGTACATCCCACGGAGCCCAATATCTTTTTCTTCCAAAAATGTATTAAATTCAGCTTTTTAATTGTTTCAACAGCTCTGTCTAATAAACTTCAGTTATCCTTTGGCAGCAGAGGAAAAGCTTTGTTTAGAGATTCTGATCTTCCTTCACTCTTTGAAACTTCATTTAAATAGTCTTAGATTTTCAGATACTGAAAGACAATCACACATGAATGTGGTAGGCTTTGGGTTGCTGTTTCTGGGTTGAGGGCTGGACTACATCTAAGCAGCAGATATTTCACTTACACCTATCAAACTTTGGGGAGGATTGTTTTCTGCAGCATATCCCACCAACTGCCCCCACACTGGCTCTGAGACTGCAGGCTATTTGGTGCCAATGGCACTGTGAGCCTTAAGAAGTCTCTCAGCAAGGCTAAAGTGGTCCAAAGCATGACAGTATTTTACAGACTCAGTGCTCAAAACAAACTCCGATTTAGTTAGCAGAGAAGATGGCTCCTTGTGGGTGCTAAACAGCTTTGTGCTTCCCAGTGTTACCATCATCCAGAAGAAAAAGCTCTAAGGAAATCTGGTGTTGTGATCAGATTTACACCAGGCAGCTACCTAATGCAGAACAGGAAAATCTGTAAATCTGACAGGTCCATACATAGACTATTGACATGCTTAAGCACTCTGACAACTAGAACTACTTGTAAATATTATCCTCTCTTGAACACCTAAGCAATATCCTGCAAGCCACTGAAATAACTGGGAAGTTTGTCATTGAGAGATGAAGAGGCCTACTGAGCACTGACTGGATCATGTGATTTTGCATAAAATTTGCCCCACAGACTTCAAATTCAAACTTTTAATGAAAACCCTTTGTTTGTGTGGAGAATTAAAAAATTGCTGCCAACACCTTTTCTCTCTGCCTATGAAATGACCAGAGTCACCAAAACACACGGCATATATAGTGGAAACACTGTTCGTGACGTTTTTGGAAGGCAGGAAACTATTAGACAGCAGCTGCCTTCACTACAGCTTCAGCAACTCCTCACTCTTCTGTCATGGTTTGGATGGATGAGTGCACAGATGAGTAACGCTGACAGCTGACACGTGAGGGAGAGAGCGTGTCTTCCAGCTAGGCTGTGTTTGAGAGGGGCTCAGAGCATTAGTCACGCTGTCACAGCCCTGGACAAGGGAGCCAAGTCAATGACCCTTTGAGCCATAAAAGAAGCAGCTAGGCAGCAAACAATGCCCATTCTTCTAAATGAATGCCTCAAATACCAGTTCAACTATGAATACCATTATTTCCAGAAGTGAGTTACAGACACTTTATTTTCAACCTTGGGTCCTACTTTGGGCAGACATGAGGCAGCTGTAGATTTATAAATCTAAAAGTAGAGAAATATCTGTACTACTTCAGATGTCCCTCAATCTTGATGAATTCCTAATAAAACTTTTCACTACACAGAGCATTTTTCAAGTTAGGATGCCACAGAAAGGATGAAGCTGAGAAGAAAAAAAAAAAAAAAAGCTGTTTTTACAGTATCTATAGTCACTTAGTTAATGCAGTCTCATCCACACTTAGTGTTTCTCTTTTTAGCAGATCCATTAAACTCTGCAGAAACCGCTTATCTCACCTTAGCAAACCCCAAAAATTTTGTTTGTTAGCTTGTTTTGCTATTTGTCTGATTTTGTGGTTGTTTTATTTTAATCTTTTCTATTTAAAAATAGCCTTTGTTTTCCAACTGGCTTCTGCTGTCTACAGCACTTGATGTTTTGTTTTTCTTAGGTTGCTGCTTTTTTAGAACAGCAGGCTTTAAAAAGTCAACAGCCTTCTCCAGTGAAATGGGCTTGTGGGAATACTGATAGTAATCAAACTGCCATAGAATAAACAATGTTGGAAGAGATCTCCTGAAGCTACCTGACCCTTCAGTCAAAACAAATCCAACTTAGAGCAGGCTACTCTGGGCCCTATGGAGTTCAGCTTTGAGTATCTCTGAGGCTAGAGATCCCATAAGCTCTCTGGGCAACCCATTCTAATGTTTGACTTCTCTCTTGAGACAAAGGTATTCCTGAAGCCTAATAAGAATGTGTCTTGCTGCAACTTGTATCCTGCTATCATTTCAACATATGCTGTGACTAGAGTCTGCCTCCTTCCCTACAATATCCCATTAGCTAGTTAAAGGAATCAGTAACATTCAACCTAAGAATTTCCTTAGGACTGAATAAATGAATCCAGCTCCATCTCTGCCACTCCTTGTATGTAAAGTCCTGTCTGAAGGATGAAGAAAACAGAGGCCAGACTCATTCTGAAAATGATTGTGGCAGGGCACCAAGCTGTCGCCCTGATTTTTCACTTTTCTGATGAACTTTTACAGCTTGATGTTTTTCATAGTTTGTAGCTCTTTCTCACACATGTGAGTGTGTTATAATTAGAAGCGTGTTTATGTTAAGACAAGGTTGTTTACATACTGTCTCTTGGAGTAAAAAACAACTGATGGGCAGTTGTCTTGACCAATGGGATGGGAGAGATGTCAACCTTCTCCTCCAATCCCTGGTCTGTGTGGAAATACTATAAATATAGAGTCAGATGTTGTAATAAAGAGTTTTATGCCTTCTTCGCCAGAAAGTGTCTGTGTGTGTCACTGCATGTCCAACAGTGACACTAAGCAAACCTGAGGTATAGAAAGGACTTCTGGGGAGAAGCAGCTTTTACAAAATCTGATCTCCAGTAAGAGGTGAATTCATAATAGCAATTTGGTCGTCACCAAGAGCCTTCTGAAGGACTTGGATTGGTGCATACTGGATGCAAGTGTTCTGAACATAAAGTCATTAAATTCAATAGGAGGGGAAAGCGGTGTCAACCAAATGCAGGAGTGGTGTCATTTCAGGGAAATCATTAACTGCAGCAGACCTGCAAGCTAAGCCTGACATGGCCACACCTCACCTCCACAGCAAGAGAGGAGATGCCTGGGCACTCCTGCCAGCTCTGACCGCCCCACTGTGAGGCTCACACAGCTATCAGCTACCTGTCTGAGAGGCAGCCAAGTGGTTCCAAAGGCTGGTTGTGGTCAACACTCAGCAAGCTTTCAGACAGTCTAGACCTCTCCTAATCCAGGTCTTTACATCCTAAAAAAATTCCCTTCCTCCCTTTCAGATACATCTCAAAACATCAGAGCCAAACACCAGAAAAATCCCAATACCTCAACAGTGACCACTACAGCTTTGTTAGAACTCAAACGTGACAGCAGCAGCTTTCAAACTTGCCTATGACAAAGATAAGCAAGATCTTTTGAGGGAAAATAAGAGAAATAAACAGGCTGCTTTAAAATCTAGGGTTTCCTGATAACAGTGGCACTTCCAGACTTTTGTGGTATTACATTTTAAATAATCCCATGTGACTCAGGTGTACAGTAACAGCCCTGGATTCCCCTCAAACATTTAACCTCTGGAATCTCAGTCCTAGTACAGTTGCAGTCTGCCAGAAAAAAAGCATAAATGTGTTGGTATCTGAGATATAGTCCATTATGCATTTTGTGAACTGTTTTAATGATTATCCAGGGTTTGCTAGGTTTTAGGAGGGGTGCTGCTTGTCCTTTGCTAAGAATATCATTATGTGGTCTAATTAATGTTGTTTAAACTTAGGTTCACCATGCAGTCTTGCCACATAGGCATAACAGCAAAAGCTGCCTCAGTGTAAATAAAAATCAGACTTGTTAAGTTAAAAAGGGAGGTGTGCAAGAACAATTCAGTTGCTTTTATCAGACTTTACAGATGTAAGAATTTAAGCCTCCTTTTAAAGGAGATATTGAGTGGGGAGGTGCTGCATGCTTTCAGTACAAATGGAAAGAAGCTTGCCTGAGAACTCAGCTATCTAGCCAGGGAAAAAAGACACAGATATTTAATGGAAAAGGAAAATGTTTCTCAAGGGATTCAAGCATTAAAAATGAACAAAAGGTTCAAAATTCTATTAAAAAAACATCCTTATGCACACCTGCTGTAATACAACACACTGATCGACATTGATTTCCCCACTTGTAAGAAAGCCTAAGTACAAAAAAGGTCCGAGTAATAATTATAGGAAAAAAAAAAGATTTTAAAAAGTGTGCAACATTATATAACTTTATGCTACCAACAAAATCATATTAAGGGAACATTATTATCTTGTCAAGCTCCAAGAAATCAGGAAATGCAAACCTAAAAGATAACTGTGAAGCCCAAAGTCTGCCTCTTGATATACACATTTTAATACTTCTTTCTTTTTTAGCTGTCTCCCATCATAACTTTTTCCCAATGCAACACTATAAATGTAATTTTGGATCAGGCTTTGTGTGAAGTTAAGTACAGGCAATCCAAGATATACTCAACATACAGATGAAGGATAGCATGATCATGATAGGGCTTGCATGCCTGTGCACATGGACATCCATGAACACTAGACTCTTGGGGCAGATACGTGCAGGCACTGGTGTCTCTTGGTGTTGCAGTGTGATATCATAGTTTGCCTCAGATATCCTGGGTCCTCCCTGATGTTCCCCTCCCAGGTGTGTCAATCATCCATCCTTTCCACACCCTGAAACCCTTCTGACCACTGTCTGTCAATCTGGGCATTCCTGAGGGGCATCAAGGGATTGGCAGAATTTAAAGGATGCTCTCCACCCCTGAAGGGGCATTGGGCAATCCAGGTGTCCTCTGTCCCTTGAGACTTCCCCCCCACACCTGGTTGGTGGTACCTGTGTTCCTTCCCTCCCCCTCTCCCCCAGGATATAAGGGCAAGCTAGCCATGCGGTCAGGAGTTCTGTTGGAGCTGTTACTGGATTCAGAGGCCTTGCAGGCCATAAATAAAACGCTGGATTGAAACCCTCCACCAGAACTGACTCCTTTCCTTCACCTTTGCCTTAAAGTCTCTCTGCCAAAGGTAAACTTGGGCTCCTGCATGCCTTGACTTGCCTCCAAGCACCCAGCTGCAGCATCCAGATAGCCAAAAGTGTCTCTTGGGTGGAAACATCACAGTGCCGCTATTTGGTCCAGCAGCAAGGCCCAAACAAGCTCAGGCTCGTCTCCTCCAGCCTCAATAGCAGCATTTTAATATCTCAGGATGTTGAAAAACCTTCTGGCTATCAGTCACCACTTGCTCCTCTCTATCGCCTACTTAGGGTATTTCTCATGAAATGACCTGCAAGTTATGGCAGGTTATCCACAAACATTCAAAATGACCTACAAATCCACCAGTTATAAATGTGTGCAATTTCACCTCATAGTCATTTCCTCAGTCATGTCTGCTGATTTTAGGTTATCTGAGGGTATGAGTTATTTCAGAAGAGATCTTAAGTACTGGCCATTTTTATAAAGGATTATGCATTGAAAACTACTGAATAATGTTCTTCTCTCCCCAGATCTTTCTCCCTGCCCCTCTTCTTTTCAGGATTAAGGAAAGTAGACAAGAAAATAAAAGAAAGGAAGATATTTTAAGAAAACAAAAAAAGATATTTCAAGAAAATGAAGTTATTTTTCTCTATTACTCTGGCTGCTAGAAAGTCCTTGGTTATTGAAAATCCAATCAGGACTAAATTGCTGGCATCTATCCACTGTAGAAGATATGAAACTTCACGGCAGAGCTACACACAAGTTCAGTGCAGGCTACAGATGTGGTTTTAACAAACTGTATGTCCTTCTTTCCCTCATGTCTGGCTGTTTGGCTGGCTGCAGCTCTGATGCAAAAAAAATCCATGTAGTGCTTGAAAACAGGCATGTTGGTACGAGAGTTGCTGAAATTTGCTGAAAATTGCTGAGTGAGAAACTGGGAACACAACTGTCCATGTCTGCTTAAGTTCATACCTTGGCTTGTATTCAGATACTTGTGAGACAGATGTGTGGACACAAGAAGAGGTTTTGTACCTAACTCCCAGGTTTCCTCCCACTGTGCCAGCTTTCCAGCTGGCCACAGGGAGCACAGCATCCTTTAGGTTAGGAATATGTGATTCCACTAAAATCTATGTTACATTTGTGGATGGTTTAGAGACTTTATAATCTGTATACCTACCGAAGAATTTATCAGTATTCTCAACTATGCATCAAAGCTTTGTAAAACTGTAATTTGCTTTTGCACAGCAAATTCACAACTTACATGTTCAGCTTATTTTTCATCTGTGTGTCCTAAACATTTCCCTCCCATCTGAAAACCTGCAGGCTGCAGCTCTGACTGCAACGCAGGGCACAGGCAGTGCATCAGGAGACCTCAGACAGAAACCACAGCTATGTCCCCATGCTCTTTTCTGAAAGAAAACCAACAAAAAACTACAACCCAAACTAGCACCAAAACCAATTTAACTCAACTTTGCATTAGATGCCAAAGCAGCTTGTCCACAGTGACATGCCTGATAGCAGTATGTAATTTAAAATAGCCACACAAAGAAACACAATGTTAATAACTTACATCGAGCCTATATTTGTGCAGCAGTTGACCCAGGCTTTGAGAGAAGGACCAACTGAATAGGCAGAGAGATCTCTATCACTTCAGTGGATCTGGCTTTCAGGTTACCGTAATCTACCCCAATAGATTTAAAACCCACAGCCACACGTTTATCATCTCTCCCTGCAGATTAGCCTTCCTCTTCCCTTTTCACTTGGCAGTGTGTTTGAGACACAGTAGTAAACACTGTTAAACTAAAGATCATCTCTAAGAAATAAGATGAGCCTCTGACATACTAACATTGTTTTACAAACATCACAGATAGTTTAAAAAATAAAACCATAAGACAGTAATTCTGCTGTATTTACCATGCTTTCCTGATGCCCTATTTTTCTGTTGTTACAGAAGTTATCCTAAGAATTTTACAAAACAAATGCCTTCACTGTTCCACCTCTATCTACTTATTTTGCCTCATTCATTTGCAAGCTCTTAAAGAGACATTTGGGATTTTCTTCATTGCTTTGGTTAAGCAGTGAGTTCATGTTTTTCCCTGTACATCTTTTAAAAACTATTCAACATCTTAAGAAGGCTTATCCACACAAACAGCTGTCTCTCAGCTAGTATTTGTGTTCCTTCCTCAACACAAGTTATTTCTTCTTTGTTCTAAACTAATCAGCACAGCTTAGTATGCCAATTTCTCTGAATGGACATGTCTGTCAGAAACTTGACCACTGGGCTTTTCAGCATAGCTAATACTTACTATTAAGTCTTCTGCTTTGTCTCATCAGCTAATAGGAATTAATAGCAGATTAAAGTCTATAATAACAACTTCTGTTTGAGAATTTGTAACCCTTTTGGAAAACTTTAATTCTTAGCACATACCCAAGAAGTAAAACTTTGCCACCCACATCTGAGATGCCACCTCTAGATGACCAACGGTAGTGCTATATAACAAAGCTGAATAAGACCTGAAAAAAGGCAAAATTGCCTGAAATTGCAGGTACTAAAGATGGGTCACCATTAAGAAATTGGAATCTGAACAATTAGAATTCATACATTAAATCAGACAGTCTTGAAAAAGTGGCACCATGATTTTAACGATAACCAGAACACGGGTTTCTGGTCTTGATGAAAGCACAATATCCTCCCAGAAACAAGATGAAAATTACTTCTGGGTGTCCTGGTTTCAGCTAGGATAGAGTTTAACTTCTCAGTAACCATTAGAGGTGCTGTGTTTTGGATTTGGAATGAGAATGGTATTGATAAGACACTGATGTTTTGGCTTTTGCTAAGTTGTTTTTATCCCAAGTCAAGGACTTCTTTTCCTTGTCTCATGCTGTTCCAGTGGGAAGGTTCACAGAAGAAATTGGTAGGGAGCACATCTGGGACAGGTGACTCGAACTGTCCAAAGGGATACTCCAAGAGATTACCATGGAACATCATGCCCAGTATATAAATTGGGGTGAGTTACCTAGTAGGAAAGTCAATCTGGGCTTGGGAAAGGGGGTCTGGCACCAGTCAGCAAGAGGTGAGCAATTGTACTGTGCATCACACATTTTCCCCATTATTATTATTATTATTACTACAATTATTATAATCATTTAACATTATTACTGTATTTTAATTGATTTTCAATTATTAAACTGTTCTTATCTCAATGTACAAGTTTAACTTTGATTCTGCTTCCATTCCATTGGGGTGGGTGGGGAGGGGGCTGGGTTGAGTGATTGCATGGTGCTAATTTCCAGCTGGGCTTAAACCAGAACCTGGGTCTTGGAGGCCAGTAGACATAGCAATTGGTACATCTCATCCCAGCTGATTCAGATTTCTTAGCTAATTAACACCATTCCTGCTTCAAAGGTCTTCTACCCCAGAAGGCAGAAGTAAAGCCTTTAATACTGTCTCCCATAGCATTCTCCTGGAGAAGCTGGTGGCCTATGGCTTTGACAGGGACACTCTG
>VYXF01011300.1:66841-92042 GCA_013397295.1 Polioptila caerulea | reverse complement strand
GCTGGCCAGCCCTGGGTGAGAGTTTCCCACCCCTGTGGGTTGTGTCCCTGCTTCAGGGAGAAGCAGGAAAGAATGTTTTGCTCCAGCTGTATCCACTCCTGCTGGGACTTGCCCATAGTGCCAAGACACTTTCCAAGTGTCTGTGTTTCTGGAAGCCAGTGCCTTTGTGCTCCTCACCATAGCCTCAGGAAGGAGCTGGAGTTCTGTCCCTCTAGAGTGAGGTACAAGGGCCAGAGGAACCCTGACAACTCAAGAGAGCCCAGGACCCATCAGCACGTGGGCCATGCTGTGCCATCATCCCTTCTTGCCTCTAGCTATTCCTGAGAGTCATCAGCTCAAGCAGTTCTTTCTTCACTTGGAATTAATTTCTCCTAGTTTTGTGGGCTGGCTGGTGTCAGTCAAGGATGCTGTGTGGAACCACCACATGCCTCTCCCTCGGGGTGCAGAGATCTCTCTTCAAACCTGTGCTAATGGAGGATGTCCATTGCCATACTTTGGTGCTTAACAATCTACATGGAAAAAGATGGAAGTTTGTTCATCAGGACTTCTTTGTGTTTTTATTGGGAGGGGTGTTTCTCCTTGCTTGACTAAGTGCCTCTTAAAAGTATGCATTTCTACTCCTTTTCATTTGGAGTTGGACTTTTAAAGGTCTAAACATGCAGGCAGCAGCTGGAACTTCAGAGTGCCAAGATATTCCCTCTTTTCTGTGGAAAGTAAGGCCACAGATACTCCAGGAGATGCATTTCATTTAAGTGGACTCTTCCTCAAGGTGCTGATATCATCTTGAGTTCCTTGCACATCTCTGCCCCCATTAACTCATTGCCATTTCATTTATTTTTCCCTCCTGTCCCACATGCCCTGAAATGATGAAATGACAGAAAGGGTGGGGATGGAAGGGACCTTTAGAGATCATCTACTTTAAGCCCCCTGCCATGGTCAGGGACACTTTCCACTAGACCAGGTTCCTCAGACTCTCATCCGACCTGACCCTGAACACTACCAGGGATGGGACATCCACAACATCCATGGGCAATCTGTCCCTGGGTTTCACTTGAGCAAAGGGGCAGAATTCCCTTCTCTGACCTGTTAGACATCCCTCTTAAGACACAGGTACAGGGGGGTTTCAGGGCTGCAAGCACACAGTGCCAGCTCATATCCAATGCTTCCTTCTCAAGGATTGCCCAGTCCTTCTCCACAGGGCTGATCTTAATCCATTCATCACTCCTGTTGTTTTGCTAAGTTCTGGAATACACTTTTATAAGGAGGAGGCATTTCATACACTGGGAGAAAAAGTTGTAGGTCTAAGGAAAGGAGGCTGAGCCAAGTGGTGACATTTAAATACAGTGGGGTAGACATTCTTCCTTGATGAGATGAATGGTTTGCAGGTTTGGGGTGCAAAATGTAACATTTGGGGAAGGAGAAAAGGGCACAGAAATTCAGGCTTTCAGCAGCTGCGAGGTGGTAGTATTAGAACACGTAGCAGTTAGTGAAAGCCATCTCATTCAGGTTCTTGCTGTGTGGGAAGGTGGTGCGAGTTTTGGTGGCTGCGCTCACCCTTTCTTGGGAGGATGATGTGTACCAGGGGAGAGCAGAAAGCTTCCACGCTGAGAAGAACATGCTCAGAGCATTACAGTTCGAAGAATGATACTGCCCCTGAAGTGCAAAAAGCTTAAAATCACACAATTCTGTGCAGCACTTCTGTACAAATTTTCTCTTTTAGAACATGCCCCTTTTTGTATTCTGTAGATGAATTATCTGGGTTTTATAGAATACATGGGGTTTTTTCTTAAGGTTTTTGTGAGAACTCTCAAGTTTATTTTTATTTGCATTTTATATCCAGCATTTATATTCTTTTTAAAATACTTAGGGAACAAATACCCAACAATTTTTTATCCCTTTGGGACATTGTGATTAGTATTCATAGAAAGAAAACCTTGTTGAACAAGTGTGAAAACAGAAAGTGGGAAAATAGCAAAAAATCTTTTAAAACAGGGCATATAATGAGGACTGTAGAGCCGAATAATGCCTCAAAGGGCAACTTCTTCAAGAACTGCCAAGATACTTACTTAAATCAACGGAAATGTGACCTGTAGCCATACAAAGTATAGCCAAAGCAAATGAAAACCCTTTGGAAAAGAGGGAATTTTGCCAGTGACTTCAATCTGTCTGGATAACTGAGGGATGCCCACTGTCCTTGCACTGCATTCCTCAATACATGCAGTGTGTTTTCTCCCAATTTCTGTGAAGTGAATAAGCAGCTGCAGTTGCTTTACCATTAACTTAAGCTCTTAGGAGAATTATCAAGCACCATAAATGTTTTTTGTAGTTGAGCTTGACTTGAGTTTCCTAAGTCTTCTACAAAGCAGAAAGGAACCACAGTTAACTGAGCTAATGTTAATGAAGGGTTTCATGAAAGCAGGAGAATGAGAGCATTGCATTATAAAACTTCCACGTTCAAGAAAACACAAGTGCACTTAGAATAAAACACATGAAACTTGCAAAACATCAGAATGGGATAAAAAGAAATTACTAGACAGGAGGTGATGTAGGGAAAAAAAGACATTTCTGATCATGTGCATGCATTTGCAAGCTAAAACAGAAAGAAGGGTAGAAATAATAAGGAATGAAGATTTTAAAATGGTACTGTACAGAAGAGACACACGGAGCACTGTAAACACAGCTGAGAGATTCAGCTTGGAGTTGTATTATAGTGGAATACATTCACTGAAGGTCTCCGGTACACACGAGTGCAAAGACTGAGGAAGAAATGAGAGAAGTTTAATTTCTGAAAGTCATTTAGACTCCTGGAAGCATTGTCTAGAGATCTAAAAAGATGAAGCCTCAGAGAATCTGAACCTAAAACATCCCCAAATTGATTGATAATGTATGATGTGGATATCTCTGCTCTTCTCAGAGTCAATGAAACTGACAATGAGTGTGTGGAAATCAGGAATGCAAACCCAGATTTTATCTCCATTACTCTAAGAACACCTTAATAAGGCTTTAGGAACTGAATACTAACTTCTCATCTTACTCTATTTCGTTTACATTTGAACATAGGCTGGTAGAAGAGATCTGGCTTTATTTCTCCTCAGGTTACCTGTTGCACTTTCAGGTTAGGAGTACATGAAAAATTCAGCTAATCACTCTCTCTATCCCTGAATATTCCACTACTGAACTGACACACAGAAACATACTTTCTCTCTTTGTACCTTCCTATGTGGTGCCCTAATTAACAGGAAATTTGTGTAAATCTCACAGAAAATTACCAAAATTGCTGAAATTAATTTAAATTTCATTATAAAAGCTTCTGAGAAAACACTTGACAGAATCACTAAACAAACTGAAACTGGAAAAGAAATATGCATTTTAGCACTGATCAAGGGGAAAGAAAAAATAAATCCTAAAAAAATTCCAAGTGGAAGATAAGGAGAAACATAGGAAGCACAGGAAGAAAAGGGCCCTCTCAAATGACTTGTGGAAGGTAACTTTGTGCCCCAGCACAGTTAGAGGACTTTCCCTGTCACTGGTGCAAGCAGCTGGAGACATAAATACTGATTGATTTGGGGCCACAGTCTTGGTAAGTGCAGAGGTGGTTCAGTAACATGATATGATGGAGTACCCTCAGAGCAAATGGGATGCGTAAAAGAAATAAACAGCTCACCACACCCTAGCCTGCTCAGCCTGCTTTTTCTTTTTAACTTTCCTGGGGACACTGAGATTTTCTCTTCCCTGATGGAAGTGCAGGTGCTGCCAAGGGAAACATTAGAAATATGTGGATATTTACACATGTAGATGGATATTAGTATAGGTATGTATATCGTTATATTGAAACACGAATATTTATCTGTTTACATCTGTAGTTATATTTACATACTTGTGCTGTTGTGTAGCTGTGTAGTTCTGTTGCTGGGGTTTTATGGATTTTTTACTGGTCCATTGATATTTGTATATTGATAGATTCGTTATCTGTGTATTATATATGTAATGAAATATGTAATACATATTTACATCTGCATATTGTTACGGGTATATACGTATTTACTTCTATTTTAATATGTAGAGAGTTGTCTAGTTCTAAAATTCTATTTATTTAGTTCTGGATCTGAGATTCTGTAGGGAGGGATATTGATATTTCTGCATTCATATATGGGCTGTATGGTTGTAGTAATATGTAAAAAATTAAATTGTTAAACTTCAATCGATATTTGTGGACAGTGAGTAGTTGTAGAGGATTGAATTAATTGTTTTAACTGAAGCTGATATCTGTATAAATTTACATAGCATGATTGTCACAATAAATTAGATTTTAAACTTAAATTGATATTTGTATGTTTGTATGTTGGCAGTAACTTAAAATAAATAAATTTGATTTTTAAACTGAAGTTTATTTTTGTACATTTGTACATTAGTAGTGTGGGTGTAACTAAATGCAATAAATGCAATGTTTCAACTGAAAGATGTGCAGGTTTCAGCTATCCAAAGCAATGAGCAGATGTAAATGTGATGATGCTGGAGGATTTTGGCCAGGAAAATCTCCAGCCATGCCAAGCACATCCCCCACTTGTACTCAGTTTGGGCTAGGGAAGCGCAGATTTGGGATGGCAGCAGAGCCACACTTCTGCTAAGAACTCACTGCAAAGGCCTGCTGAGAAAACTCTGGGACTCCACTGAGCGCAGAGGTCCAAGAAGGAGCCAGCCAGGGAAGACAAATCCACCTGCCGTCCCACAGGCAGCTCTTTACAAAGTGCTCCAAGTGTCCCTGTGAACTTCATCCTGGAAAGCAGGATGACTCAGGCATTCTGAGCCAGCTCCACTGCTTTTGGCAGCACTTTGGCGAATGAGCTGGATTAAGGGGGAGGCAACAGTGACTGTGACTGCTGCAGGCTGGGGATAAAGGAAGGGCCATGGACACAAGTGCTGAGATGGTCTAAAATCCAGAAGGATGCTGGAGAACTGGGAAACATCAAGTTCTCACAACCACTAAAATGACGGAAGCCCTTTACTCAGGGAAGTTGCTGCTTGGATCAGCAGTAGCAGAAGTCAGCAGAATCTGCTCATTTTCCTGGGTCTGTGTCCAGGACACAGGCTGTGATGGCCCGTCCTCACACATTTCTTGCAAATAACCACACAAAGTTATACAGAGCTAGCATAAGCATCTATCATCTATTTTTAGCTAAATACTGATGAGGTTAATGACACAGTGCCCAGGATTCATCTTGTAAGTGCTCAGGCCTCAGCACATCAGACACTGAATTTAGAGAACCTTTTGATAAAAGTTGTCACCCCTTACTTCTTTTAGCCCAGTACTTCTAGTCCTAATGAATTCAAATTCTTTCTCAGCATTCTGGAAAACAGACCATCTAAAATTTTCACTGTTTCTCAGTGTTTAAATTCTATCCCCTGAGAGAAACTATCAGTCACTTCCAAAATGAGCTTCAAATAAGGTATTATTTTAAACCAAGACTTTTTTCTTGATAAGGGAGGAGTTTCCAAAACTCCTCTGTGAAATTAATTTATATTGTTCGAGGTATCCATTTCCTGCCATGAGCAGAGGGAAGCCAACCTGGCAGTGTGCACACAAAGCTCCATTTCAGTAGAAAGGTGATACAACAGTGACTGGGGAAGGACAGAGGGGCTTTGCAGATCTGCTGGGGCTGTTCCATCCAGATTGCTGTTCACAGTTGTAAAAGGAGTTCTTGCTGCTGTAGCAAAGCCGTTTAAAGATGCAGACAGTTTGTTCATGAGCCAGGTCCTGGTCGTGATGAAGAAGCATTTGTACTCCAAAATCTACCAGCAGCATTACACCATTCTTTAGCCAACTTGGTGCCAGAACCTGTAATCCCAGGAGCAACTTCCAGCAAAAGGGGAGCAGGTTCTACTCCCATTCATTCTAACAGCTCTTAACCACGGCAGAAACTCTCGGCATCCCAGGTTCCCCTTCAAAAGGAAGGATGCCATGTTCCTTCTCACTTCTCAGGATTCCTCATCATTTACAAGGCTTTATTAATATATTCTGAATGTTTTCACCAAGATAATAATGAACTCCTTTCACTTTGTATCTGTTATTTCCTGCAGGGAGGGGATACAGGAAGACAGTAGAGATTCCATGCTTCAGGGAAGGGACACTCAGGAGAAAAACCCTGACAGGTGCACCTTCCATGCAAATTAAGTTTACAGGTAAAACACTACATCCTAGGAAAAAATGTTGCAAATCAACAACTTCCCATTTTGATTTTAGGAGCAGACTTCAAATTCAGCCTCCAAGCACAGGGAGCACTGAGACTCTAAGCCACACCACATCCCTGCCAAAATTCCCAGCAGCCATAACAAAATGACTGCAGAAATAACACAGCATCCTGGCTGTCTCGCTGTGTAAGGAATAAGGTACTGCGTTTGGAGCCAAAGGGAGAAAATTGTTCTTGCTGAGCATATTTTGAAAGCAGAGGAAGGAATAAATTAAGTGTCTTTACTGTAGAATGTAAAAGGTTGTGAGAAATGTTTCCAAGAACTGGACAAAGGATGGGAGGGAAGAGAACCAGANGACAAAGGATGGGAGGCAAGAGAACCAGAAAAATAAACCAAGCAACAGCTTTAATAAGAATTTGTGCATAACAAGGTTAATCTTTGTGGTAAAGTTGCAGCAAAGGAACTGCCAGAAGTCCTTTCCTGAGAAGGACAATGACAGCAATGCCTCAGCCTAGGGGAAGGTGACCATATCAACCAGGGCTCATCAGTGGAATGCTATTTTCTAAAAGTCTCCAAATTCTCTCCTTTCTCCTCTTCTGAATATTTAGATATATTTGTTTGGGGCTAGGGAGGATGCTTCTAGTACACCAGTCCTCAGGGGTTCTTGCCCTGACTCAGGAAGATACACAAGGAGTTACTCGATTGAGTCCACAGATTCAGTTCCTTGGCCTCTATTCCACCTGTTAATTGGGAAACTCTTCCCTCCCAGGAGCAGTGCCACTCCTTGATGGGATTTATTTAGCATGCAAAGCAGAGCCCTCAAATAAAGCTCTTGCTAATTTCTGCTGCAGCTCGGCATCCATGCCACCAAGGCAGCACTTCAGTTGCACATTCCCACCTTGGCAGTGTGAAAGCAAGGGACAGGAAATTCTCTCCCAGGCAGAAAGAGCAAACATAAACTGAGGGCAAGACCAATTGGGCAGGGTCTTGAAAAGAAGCAAGATCCAGTGCGTTTCTTTCGAGACCCTGAACACACCTCCCAGAAGACACTGCAGCTCAGGAGGTAGAAGCTGACAAGAGAGGGAGGGAGGCTGGCTCAGCACAGGCAGAGACTCTGTGATGGCCTCAGCCGATGTAGATCCTGTGGAAGTCATTGGCCCCAAAGGCTGCATTGCACTTGGGGCACTTGCGCTGCCGGGTGTCATAGCGAGTCTTCACGCACTCGAAGCAGAAGACGTGGAAGCACTTGGTGAGCACCGCGTCCTTCTTGCGCATGTTGCAGCACGGGCACGTCAGGCGGGCCTGCAACACACACACACACACACAGAGCTGTGACAGGCCCTGCAGTCCAGCTGCTGTGCTCAGAGATGTCTCAAGATGAAGGTCCTTCCATTACCCAGAAGGACAATGTGGTTTCTTCAGTGCCAAAGTACAGACGAGAGATGTCAGATTCTGGAAGTGTGCCTAGACACCTTCTGATTGAAGTAAAAAAGAAGTTGATACACACAGATACTCACCTTGTAATCCTTGATTTCCTCCATCAGGATCTCGTCACAGTTGGGAACCATGTCGGGTTTCTTTGTGGTCTCCAGCTTCCTGCGCAACCTAGAAATATCTTCCTGCGTAAAAACAGGAGACAAGTGAAAGAGCAGTACATTCTCTATCAGCTTCTTCAGGGTCCAAAGAGAATGTGCACCTGGCTAAGTCATGCCACCCATAGTTTCATCCCCCAAAATCCAAGAGACAACATGATCATCTGATGCCAGAAGTATTGTCAGTTGTCAGTGGACAAAATCTGAAAGAGCCAAGACCTGATGCAGCTGAAACCAAAGTGAAACTGGACACCAGGAGCAGTTTAGCTGAAACCCTCTGCAAGCTTAATGTACAAGGAGAAGGACACTAAAGCAGACAGATCTTGAAGGATTGTGCATAAGATATATACCTCAGCCCTTTTGAAGTTGAACATCTCTTTCTCTCTAGTTACTCTGTTTTCCACAATCTCCTCCTGAAAATCATGTAACTTCTTCTGAGCCAGCTCTAGCTGGGCTTTCAAATCATCTGCAAGCTGGGCTGCATCCATGGCCTGAGAAAGAAAACCAGTATAGAAGGACCAAACATAGAAGAACAGCTCTATTGATTTCTAGGCCCTTGTTATCACCTTATTATCAACAAGTTCTAATCATTAAGCTTCAAGATTCCTTTGGGCAGAGCCAAATCTTGGCACACTGCAAAGCACATCACTTACTAAAACACTAATGATCATTCCTCTTAATAATAATAAAATAATAAGAAGAAATAATTATCTTCTTAATGTATTTTTAACCTTCCAGCTTCCACATTTTCTCTATTAAAGTGTTTTAGAAGCAGTTCTGTAGAACTAGACAGAACTGCAAGATACCTATTTCTAACAATCTTCACCAGTTATCTTCTAACTGTATAACTTTATAAATGCCCTTAATACCATGAATCATTGTATTAAGCACAGGTGACTCTGCTGAATTCTCCCCAGCTCCTCTTCACAGTGATACTCCTGCTTTCCTTTCTGCCTGTTTTAATTTCTACATTTCTACTAAAACTTATCAAAGGCAGCATCAGCTGTAAGACTTAGTCTTATTTTACTGGTAACACACCTACTTTATTAATCTTAGGCATTTGTTAAAGTGTTCACATTCCCCAGCTGTATTTTCCTTTTGCTTATCCCACCTTTCCTACAAAAGCTTTGACCCCAGTTAACTTCATCAGACTGCTGTCTCTTTTTTCACCATAGGTTTCACAGAAACACATACAACCTGCTTCTCCTTATCAAAGGAAAACATCAGTCTCTAGTACTTTAATCATAATTCTCTCTGAGACTCCTCAGCCTTCTGATATACTCATCCAAAACCAAGGAATATCAGGTTCTGTAATGACAGTGAGAGCTCAGAGCCTTCTATGCCTCTCACAAGGCAGCAATCCTCACACTTCACCTCACAATCCAAGAGGAAATAAAGACATCACTTACCTTGCGTTTGTTCATTTCCAGGGCCTGTGTTCGCAGACCCAACTCCTTCTCTCCGGTTCCAATACTGCTCTGCAGTAAGTGTTCCTTCTCCTCTAGTTTACGTACAACCTGCAGCTGGGCATCCACCTTGGAAAGGGAGACAGAAGGTACAGAAGGAATGAATGCATGCTCTGTGGGTCCTCAGAGCTGTCACTCAAGCTGCAGGCTAAAACTATTCCTGCTTCCCCATCACCAGGGAGCATACCTTCAACTTGCCTTTTTCTCCCTTAACAACTGTGCCTGTATCCAGAGAGCTGTACCCAGATCTCTCTGGTCAACACTTTAAAACTTAGAAGTCAAATATTTGCAATGAAGATGTTTTAATTTTTGGACATGGCTTAAAGACTTGCTGCAAGGCAGTGAACAGTTCCACAGTGGTTCCAAGACTGACAGGATACAGAGTCATAGAATGACCTGGATTGGAAGGGACCTTAAAGATCATGTAGTCCCAGCTTCCCTGGGATAACTTCCGCTAGGACACTAGGCCATCCAAGCCTGGCCTTGAACACTTCCAAGGATGGGGCATCCACAGCTTCTTTGGGCAACATCTAGTAATGCCTCACCACCCTCTGAGTAAAGAATTTCTTCCTAACATCTAATCTAAGCCTGCCCTCTTACAGCTTAAAACCACTGCCTCTTGTCCTGTCACTATATGCTCATATAAAAAGTTCTTCTCCCTCCTTTTTCTAAGCCTCCTTCAGGGGGCTGGAAGGCTGCAATGAAGTCTTGTCTTCTCCATGCTGAACAAGCCCAGCTCTCTCAGCCTGTTCTTGTAGCAGAGGTGCTTGTTTCTTATCATCATCTTTATAGGCTCCTCTGGACTCCCTCCAACAGGTCCATGGGTCTTTCCTATGCTGCAGAGCCCAGAGCTGGATGCAGCACTGCATCTCGGGTCTCATGAGGGCAGAGCAGAGGGGCAAAATCCCCTCCCTCAGCCTGCTGCCCACACTGCTTTGGATGCTGCCCAGGATGCAGTCGGTTTTCTGGGCTCCCAGTGTACGCTGCTGGGTCATGTCCAGCCTCTCATCCACCAGAACCCACAAGTCCTTCTCTGTTCCAGCATTTTCAGTGACTTCTTCTCCCAGTCTGCACCCATGTTTGAGGTAGTTCAGACTGAACCATGGTTTCCAACTCCTCCTGCTTGTTACCAATAAATACAGGTATAGATATACAGGTATAGATAGAATATACAGGCAGAAATACCATTCCAACAGGAAAAGGACTTCCCACTTTTTCTCACCCATCTGCTCTCCACCACAGTGAATCCGTAGACATTTTAATGCTCATACAGTAGTCTCAGTTTCTTACAAAGACAGGTCCCTTTGAAGCCTGATGATTCTGATGCTGGTGAGAGGAACTGAAGTGATTTTGATGAGGATAGTCAATTCTTTTCAGAGTAGCTCACATGTTGCTCTATTTTGCATTTTTGAGCTAACACTATCAATAACATAGCACTGTTTTAGCTGTTGCTGAGCAATACTTACACAGCACCAAGACCTTCTGTGTTTCCTGCTGCCCACCACCATGTAAATCTGAGGGTGCCCAAGAACCTGGGATGCCACAAAGCCAGGACAGCTGATCCAGCTGGCCCAAGGAGTGTTCCATACCCTATAATGTTGTGCTCAGCAATAACAGCTGGTGGAAAGGAGGAAGTAGGAGGATGTTCAGAGCTGCAGCATTTATTAAATAACAATAACACATGTTGAAGCCCTGCCTTCCTGGAGACGACCAAACTCCTGCTTGCCCCAGGAAATAATGAAATTAATTAATTTCTTGTTTCACTTGTACAGAATCTTTGCTTTAACCATTAAACTGCCTTTATTTTATCTCACCTGTTTTCTCACTTTGTCTCTTCTGATTCTTTCCCCTTCCCTTCAGTAGGGGAGCAAGCAAACAGCTATGCGCAGCTCCCTAAAACATAACCCACAACACCTCTACCTTCCCCACCAGCTCTCTTGTCCTCTCTTCTTTTTCCTATATTACCTGTGTTTTCAATGTCAAAACTTGGTCTGCCAGCTCCTCCTTTTCCTCTTTCAGAAGCTTATGGATCTGGTTGGACTTGATACGTTCTGACATCAGCTTGAAGTTGGCATCATCCTTCTCCCGCAGCTGCTGCATCAGGCGGATGTTCTGCTCTTGCATGTCTTCAAAGGCTTGGCCTGTGACATCCATTTCTGACAGTAAGGCTTCTTCCTCCTGCAAAAGAACCACAGGCTCTGGCCAAACAGGGCCCCAGACCCCCTACAGTGAGCTTGAACTTATTATTCAGAGACACCAAATCTAGTTAAGATGGAGAAAGATTCTTGATGTCAGGAAACACTACCATCCCAACAACCACAAAACCGTATTCCCTGCAAGTCTGCACCACAGCAGACATACTCTGAATTTGAACGCGTAGAGAAATGATGGTCACCTATCTCTTGTCTGGCAGAATCAGTTTTGACACAAGTCGTTGCCAGAGCTGGGCAGAAACCAGCTACCAATTTCCAGCAGCTGAACAGCTGTCAGATCCACCAAGCCAAAAATTCTACATGTGGACAGCTCGACAGCCTCCAACGTGCTGCCAAGCTCCTTAAACGCACTTTGGCCACTTCAGCATTGAAAAGGTAGAGCAATTCTGTTCTATAATAACAAGAATCCAAATTCTAAAAAAGCACATGAGAATTCATTGGCTTGCTTCTACCCTGCTGAGGTGGTCATGCTCTCTCACTGGACTGATCTTCTTTTAAGCAGAAGTTATGTACCAGTTCCATGCAAACATATTCACTAGATGAACTGAGGTGACAGTAACTCTTAAAAAGAAATTGTAATCCCTTCCCCTAATGGCTGATAAAGCCATTTCTCCTCTGTGTACTCCACCAAGCCCAAATGTTTAACTGTTTATTTAATATTTAATTCTTATTAAACATTTCCCACCATGGCCTGCCTGTGATGCCCCAGAGCTGAGGCTGGAGTGGTTATTTTGTTGGTGGGTCTTTTGCTTGTTTTCTTTCCTTCTGGTAAACAAGGATCAAACTCCCACCTTTGGCCCATACAGCTTTGGCTCTTCTCCCTCCCTGAACATAACCTGAAGGCAGATCCTTCACAGTTGCTCCAGCCAAAAGAGAACTCATCAGAAACTTCTCACCTGCTTAGCCATGGCAAGTTTCTTCTGTAAATATTCAATCTGTTCCTCCACTGCTCGGATCTTGCGGAGCGCATCCTCATCAGCCATCTTTTTACTCTCCTTTTTTTCCTTGTCTTCCAATTCTTTCACCCGCTGCCTCAGTTCTTCAAGCTACAAGAACGAACCAGAAATGGCACTGAACACAAGAATGTGCCCTGAGCATTGTTAAGAGCCTGTCTTCTCCAAAATTCTGAAAACGCTCAGGACTGCCTTCAAAGTATGGCAAAAAAACCTCATGTCATTTTAACAGAGTATTACAGGCAGATGTACCATTGAGATGGACTGTCAGCCCAAGATCTTGACTTCCACACCTTTGAAAACTTCACAGCCATCTTTTATCGGAGTAGGAACATCAGTCTCTTGCAATTGTACATGTATGGATATGTGGACAAAGAGCATCTGCTCCTTTAAGGGTATCTGGTCAAGGACCTTTTTCTATACAAGGAGGAGATAATAGGAAAAGGAGGAGGTAAAATAAAACATACAGAGATACAAACTTGGCAGACAAATGGTAAGAGAGGCAGTGATGAGAATGAAACCTGGTGAGCCACACTAACTGATGAGAGCACATGAGAGTGTGAAAATACTTATTCCATCAAGGTTATCCTTTGAGTGGGAGGAGAAAACCCAAAACAAAATAAACAGTGACACAAACCTGACAAAACAAACACAAAGAGAGGAAGCAAACCTCTCCACTCACAACAGCTAACAGGCTTCCAAGAAACTACAGGAACCACTTCCAGGAAGATAAGCTTGGACTTTGTAACTGATCACACTGTAAACCACGAATGGCTCCTGAACTGGGACAGCTGAAGGAATCAAGAGCTGTTTAAATCCAGAAGCAATGTGCATGGAAACGGAGATCAAGGATGAACAAATTGGGGTTAGACAGAGAAGGGTATAAAAGGAACCAGTGCCATGGAAAATATAAGCATTCAGTACAAATTTGTCTGGCTCAGCCTTGCACATGATCATCACAGCCTGTCCTGTCCTATCTTCTTGTACCTTTTTATGACATATATTCTTGAGTATCGTCATATAATCTAACTCTTTACCCCATGTATGTACGCTGCACAGAGTAAGTGCTGCCTATAGGTGAGACTTGCTTGTGAAGAAGGCAAGAGGGACTTGGAATCACAAGGGTCCCGAACAGAAGGATATGCTGGTACTTAAGGGATCTGCAAATGGGTCTGTGCTTATGAAGATTGTTAAGATTGTTGTGTGTGCATGCACTAGCAACTAATCCCTGCTTATTTCCAGACCATTCCAATTTCTTAAGCGATAAAGCTTAGAAGACAAACAATTCTTGGTTCTGAGGAGAGAAACAACACAGTTCTGCTGCAGAGTATCTGAAAATAAGTCTAACAGATTAAAAACAAAAAAGAAGAGAAATTAGAAATACCTCAGCTTTTGCCTTTTTCTCAGCTGCCATCAGCTGCACTTTGTCCCTCTGCTCTTTGGGGGCAGAGCGGTACATATCTAGCAACAGTTTCATCTCCTTCTGGCTCTCCTGGGCCTTCCTGGAGGAGAGACAGACCACCTTGAGTACACAGCAGCAAAGCCACACTGTTACACAGTCAGCAGGAGAGCCTGGCAATATTCTCTCCATCTCCCACATGGATATGGAATCATCCTTGGCTCCTCTTATCCCAGTAACACAAAACAGCAGCTGAGTACAGGCTGGAAAAGAGACATGTTCAGGCACATGGATTGAAAGGCAAGAAGTGGGTGGAGATGAAATATAGATCCTAATAATAAACTACAAACTATCCACCTCTCCTTTGGGAACCATCCAGGAGTGGGAACACTGTTGTGTCCTCTATTAATAATCTGCTGCTGTGAACTTATATGCTATTGTTATGACAGCAACAAATAAACACTACTTGACTCACACCATGAAGTATCTGGTTTGGTAATTCATGCTTCAGGCTATTGTAGGAAAAACACTACTACATTGACCACATCACAATCAGATACAGAGGGTGTCAAGAAACTCTCAGCTCCAAACTTCAGTGATGCTGATCCCATTAAAGTAAGAACATGCAAACACCCCAGGCTTGGGCACTGCTCCCAGAGGAAAGGGAGAAATAACTCTTACTTGAGCTCAGCCTTCAGCTGTTTGATCACTTCAGCCTCCTTCTTTCTTCCATCTTCATGCTTGCTTTTCTCCTTCTCTTTGGACTCTCTCTCCTTCTCTGATTCCTTCTGCTTCTGCTTTTCCCGCTCTCGTTCTTTTTCCTTCTCTTTCTCTTTTTCTCGTTCTCTCTCTTTCTCCTTCTCTCGTTCCCTCTCCCTTTCCCGTCTCTCTCGCTCCCTTTCCTCTTCATCTCGCCTGGCCTTCATTTCATTAACATCTTCAGAAGCAGCCTTGGGAACAGACATTTGGGCAGAAGGCTCATCAGGCTCTTGCTTGATCTCTGCAGGTTCCTCCTTTGTGTCTTCGGTGCTGGACTGGGACTGGAGGAGAGCACTGCCACTGCGAGAGCGGATCTGGTGCGGAACAGCAAGAGAGATGACCAAGAAAACAAACGTTTAAGTTCCTAGCCAGGAGTCTTCCTTACCCCCTTCTCCCTTGTCCTCCCAGATGCATGCTTCCATGCCCTGTTTTCATGGAGCACTACACAGCTACAAAGGAAGTACATTCATTTGGTCAAGGAAGCAGCAGAGTGCAGAGCTCCACAGAAAATTTCACTGCATCCTGCACAGCGTATCAGAAAGGTTGATATTGCTGGCAAGGGTGACAGCATTCCCCCTTCTTCTAAGCACTTTCCCCTCTTTTCTGGCATTTCCTTCTGTGTTACCTTGCTCAGGTCAGACTGGGCCTCTCTCAGTTTGCGCTTGTATCTCAACACCTCTCCCTTCAGCTGGTGGTTGTGATTCTGGAGGCTGCTGATGAGGTGACGCATCTCCCGATTAATTGGGCCTGCAAAACCAGAAATACCTCTGTAACAAACCACACTTCTGTCAATGTCCTCAGGACTTTCACGGAGATGGAGCTAAGTGACAATGCAAAGAACAAAATAAGACTATTACCATTTTGCCGCACAACACAGCAACACAGAACACTTGCAGAAAAAATGCCATGCCAGTTTTATATGCCATTAGTCCTTGCAAATCCACAGACCTAAGTTCCCACTTAATATTATTTTTATAGTCACGTTCCTATGGGAAACATGTCATGTTACGAAAGAAATCTGATTTAAATGCTACTTCAGAAATAATTTACTTCCTCTGATGAAATTTAAGAATTACTATCTACTCTGCTATCTAGATTGTCCTTACAGACTTAGAAATGAATCCTCCCCCCGCAGGTAATTTTTAATAATGCAAAATATCCTGCCATAAACCAAAGTGCTAGCAAAATCTATCTATTAGGCAGCATCTAGAAAGAAGTCAAGTGACATGGGACTGGCCCCTCCAATAAAACAGCTGAAGAGCTTTTTTTTTTGAGATGAAGAGACCTGCTAGAACAAGTAACAAAGAATCAACCCAGGTATTGTAATGCACTATAGCCCCAAACAGGAACTGGTGGGTAGGTGGTTGTTTTTAGGCAAAGCAGAACAACACCATACCTGCTTGCTCATTGGCAGCAAGTGTCTGTTCAAACTCTATCCTCAACATCTCATATTCTTTGCGGACTTGTGCCAAGGTGTCCTCCAGCTGAATCACCTCAGTGCGTAGCTTCTTGTGAAGGCTGACCTCATCCCTCTGAGGAATAGAAAGGAAACAAAACTCAGTGCTTTGAATCTGGAGTAGCTCCCACCTCATCAACATAAGGTACTACAACAGCCTGAATTATTGCTAGAAACAAATTTTTGAGCATTCACAGAAGCACACGGACCCAGAAGTGATGGTTGATGGCATGACAGAGTTCCCAAGCTGATGGACCAGAGTTGTTACCTCAATCAGTTCCACCTGGCGCTGGTGTGTGGCACGGGTGCCGTGGAGCAGCGTGCGGGCCTCATCAAGGTGTGCCTTCAGCTGTAGACTCTCGTTATACAAAACAGAAAATTGTGACTGCATGCAGCGATATTCTGGTGTCTCCTTCACAGCCTCTTCCACTGCTCGTCGCAGCTCAACCTAGTTGGGACACAAGAAAATGTCACAAAAAGAAAAATTATCCCCTTGACTTTGGTTTCTGTCTCTCAAGACAGAACAGCTGCCACAAGGAAAGACAAAAGTAGAACTTCAATAGCATTGCTGTGAAGTAGGTCCAAGTGATATGCTTCAGTACCAATTTTAAAAAGTCTCTGTGTTCTCTGCACGAACTAGGCCGCTTCTCTTGCACAACCACATGACAGAAGTTTTTGACTCTTGGGTCCTGAAAGTTTATCTCAAAGATATGAACTTGGAAAACATAATAAATCATAATCACCCAGATCAATAAAGAGAGACACATAAAAAAGCATGAAAGAACAGAGAAAATGCACATGCAAGTAGGCATTACGATAGCCTTCTACCAGTAAGACATAATGACTGACAGAAGAGAAACGAAAAAAAAAATACCCAGACGTACAGAACTGAATTCCTAGAAAAATAAAGTTAGCAAATGATTGAGACTAGCAGCAGTGAGCAGACCCATATATACACACATTCAGCTTAAAACTAATTAGGGGGGAAAAAAATGTTGTAAGCTAAAGACCATTTCTCTCTAAAGAAACTAATGTGGATAAAAAGAATTCAGAGCTGCCTCAAGACAGTTCTCAATATCAGATCTCTGAAATTTAGGTTATCAAAACAGACATTTCTTATAACTGGCACTGACCTCTAAGATGACACTTGGATCACTTTCTCCATCATATATTTATCTACCACGGAGTCATAGCTTCTTGTGTTACCACCTTTAAAACATCACAAATTCATAGGCTGTTTCCCACATATGCATCCCCTACACCAGGAAAGACATAAATTTATTGACTCTTTCAAGAGTCTCTCTCCCCACACAAGTTCCCTGATTGTTTCTATTCTCTGGTTCCACTTGCACAGGGCATGGGGAAAGTGGAAGAGGATCACTACTTGTGACAACAGTTTTAACCAGTCACAGTGAAACCAGACTCAATGATCAAGACGGGACATGGATAAGAAACCATTACAGTTTCCAGCAGTGCCCACACGGTGTCACCAACACACTAAACTGCAAGTGGAGCCACAGACTCACTGAATTGTACCTGGAAGCAAAGTGCAACACAGCTGAAGTGCAGGCTCAGAACAGACACTGCTAATGAGGTTTTGGAGACACAGCACTGCAAAGCTGAGGACAGCCCATCCCACAGAACCTTCATCCTCACATAGCTACAGATGACTTACCTTAAGCTTTTCATTTTGTGTTGTTACTTCCTCAAGATCCTGACGTAGTTCCTCCAACTCATTAAGGCGATTCCCAGCAAGCTCTTTATTCTCTTCCAGCTCTGCATTCATCTCCTCAAACTGTTGGGATAAACTGCTTGTAAATCCTACTGTTAGTGTGTCTCCTGAGAGTGCTAATGAACGGTTTATGCAGTAACAGCAATTACAGACTGAGCACTCACATAACTTGACCAAGTGAGACAAGAGTCTAATTCCACCAGGTTTCTTAAGTAGGAAACTTGTACACAGACAAAATGGCTTGCCCAGAGTCACCCTGATTCGTGGCACAGGATCTAAAAATTATCTAAAATAAGTATCTAAATTCTCTTCAAACTGTGGCCATTGTTCTCCTTGACTTAATTCTTCCCCTTGCCCACAGCCGAGCTGGCCTTACCTTGCGTGCATTAATGGTGATTGTTCCCCCATAAAGGCTGCTCCCAGCTCCATACACCTTGTAGCCTTTGGAATTTACCTACAAAAAAATGCAGGAGATTTCTTCAAGACCCAATGAAATACCGACAAGAGTGATGCAGCAGATGCAAGACTGAAGAAGTTACACTGCAGGTTCTCAGCTCTTGCAGTGAAGTCCCAGAGAGGAAGTCACACAATCATCCAACACCACCCCCACTTCCCAGGTTTCCTGGCCAGCAGGGCAGCACTTACTCGTTCCAGGACGTCGGCCAGGTGGCGGTTGAGCCTCTGCTCCCTCTTGCGGATCTTGTCAATGTCCCACTGAAGGTCATCAATCATGGTCTCCAGGACAGACACACGGGATTCTGCTGTCTCCACCCTCTCTTGCAGCTTAGAGAACTGCAATTAAAGGAGTGCTTCAGCCAGCATATTGCATAGAATCAGCTTTTCCTGAGGCCACTCAGGAGTCATTTTTCTCTTATTCATCATGGGCTTTTCATATTTTGCTCTGGTGACAGACTATTCCATGAACTGTCCTGAATTTTACAGTGGCCAAATCCCAAGACAGCAAAAAAAAAAACAAACACAAAACTGAAAACGGAGAAAGAGCAGAAAGCTGGTAATATCTGGCAGAATACAGAGGCAGCCACCTCAGCTTATTCAAAGCCTTTTTTGATTTTAATGTTTTCAATCCCTGTGTCCATCTACTGGACACACCATTTAAGGGCTCAGAAGTCTAACACTGAGCAAGACCAGCATTAACACAATTTAAAATGAACTATTTAAAAAAAATGCTGTTAATAATGTGAATCCTTTAATAACTGAGAACATCTTGTAACTGCTATCATTACACTGGCAAACAACACGGAGAAACCAAGGAATTCAGAATGACAGGGATGTCACCTCGACTGTTCCAGGTGTCTACACAGCATCACCTGCCCCCAGTTCCTCTGCTCTCCCCTTTTCTTTAAAAGTTAAATCCGTTCAACTCACTGACTTGCTTCTATAATTTCCTTTAGTGATGAAACAAGCAAATCAATCTGAATTATACAGAAAATCAATGTATAGTTCTCCACAATCCTTTCCGTAACTTTCAAAACATGTTGCTCCTGTGCCTCTGCAAGGAAGTAAGCTGCTTTCCAATCTATGGTAACCATAAATTATGCTAAGCAGGACCCCAAAGCAGATTTCTTTCTCCCTCTTTTTATACCTCCTGAGACATGACTCTGTGCTTCTCCTGAAGAACATCAGCCAGTTCCTGCAGCCGTCCATTCTCATGTGATAGATAGGAATTCAGCTCCACTACTGCTTCTTCCATCAGTGAAATATCTGAAAGGTACACAAAGAAAAGGAAATTAATGGAAATCAAGGGAGACTGATTTTAACTTCTGAACAGCAAAGAGAGAAAAAAGAAAACAGAAAAGACATTTCTGAAATTAACTTCAGTTTACTGTACCTGTCCCACAGGTGCTTCCTGAGGGCCTGATCGCCATCCACAGAGAGCTTTGGCCTGCACTGCAGGTACGCAGAAGGCTCTGCAGTTTAACAGTGCTGCACATTTGTGACCCAGGAGCCATCTCCTCACACCAGCGATCACTTCAGCTGAGTCAGTACCAGCAACCCAGACCATGCCCTTGGAACCCAGGGACACCCAAATGCTGCCCAAATTAACGTGTAAACTTGCTACAAGAGGTGGCCCGGGACAACACATCAGGCCAACACACCATGATACCATGTGGCAACCACAGCACCAGGGTGACAGGTGAAACTAGAGCTCTTGAGGACAGGCTCACAAGGCACCAATGTCAGAGCTACTACAGTTTATGACTACCAGCCAAAGACAGCAACACTTCCCTACACCAATGCCAGACTTGGTCAGAGCACACAGAAGGCACACCAAGCATGAGCTGATATTCCAAGGAGGTTTTCATTCAAAAGATTAAAATTCTAACCCAAAGCTAATGAAGTTTTTTGAGCAGTCATCTGAGTGTGACGTGAATATGCTACATTAATTTTTAGAAGCTGGTCATTTGGCTTTTTCTGCAGATATCTGCTACATTCAAAACTGACAACTACATTAACCTCATCATGTCACTAGATAGGTACAATTCTGCTCAGAACTCAGTGGAAAATGAGTAGTTGGTTATTCTTACACCTTCTACTGAAGTGCAAAAGAGAAGGAGTCCACCATCAGTTTGCAATGCTGATTTCACTTCTTTACTTGTAAGCGTGAAGCCTTTTACGTGGTGGCTGAGGACAGCTGGCTGATAAGGTTCAACTGTGCTCTCTGACTTCGCAGGCACATGAACACAGTACTGGCAGAAACAAGCTGCTCCTTAGCCCAACACGCTGGGCAGAGCCCTCAGCATTCAAATACAAAGCACTTCTGGCACATGGTCCTTTAGTAGGGGTTTTAATAACAAGTCTGGAAAGCCAAACAAATTCATTTTGGAAAATAAACATGAGAAGGACTAGTCTTAAGTCTTAATTAGCCTCAATGTCTACAATGCAGGATGAAGTCTAAGGTGGGGGCAGATAAGCATTCTTAAATACCTGCCACCTTGGTCATACCTCCACTATTCAGCTTGTGAGACAGCACATCCACCTTCTCCTGCAGCTTGTCATATATTGTCACAATCTGGGCAACAGCACGGCGGGAGGACTCCACACGCTCCTGCAGCTGAGATTCTATCTCCTCACTGGTACTGCTGGCTAGAGTGGCCAGGAAGGAGAATGCTGGCTCCAGTCCTTCCCCTGGGAACACAAAGAGGTGAGAAAAAGTGTATGTGTTCTAGAGAACAGCGTATCACTTATCTTTACAATCACAAAAACAAGTCTCTGTCAGGCTTTTAAAATGGACATCAGCATTGTCCACAGCTGAAATCTATCTCTCCCACTGTCCCCAGACAGATGCCTTACCTCGTTCTCTCTCATCTTTGCGTTCCTGATTACTGTCAGAGTCTGGTTCAGGTTCTGGCACCACCAAGGCTTTTCTTTCAGACAAAAGGTCTCCAAGACCTTGGTCCATGTCAAAGCGTTTAAGGATGATGTGGATATTTTCATCAAACTGAATGATGGAACAGGCAAGGCAAGACAAGAGAAAGAATGGATGTGAACAAAAGGAGTGCAGTCGTACAGGAGAGACAAGAAAACAGTGCATATGAAGTAACGAAAGCTGTTACAAACCTGATTCCAGTATCGGTTGATGATCAGCAGAGAGGCATCGTCGGTGGCCTGCCGACGCTCCAGCTTCTCAATGTGCTCCCGCAGCTCATCTTCGATGGCCTGGCGCTGGTCAAGCATCTCCGCGAGCTTCCGGTTCTTGGTCTGCAGGGTCCGGATGTCCAGCTCCTCCTGGGCACAGGCACATGGGACACAGGCCAGGTCACAGAAGGGCTCATACTGACCCCACAGACATTTTTGCCTCCAGATAAAAAAAAACAAAAAGTGAAGTGGGAGTATGCAAGAAAGACCTACTGTTGAAGAAACACCACCAAGTTTAATGGTCTCCACAGTGGTGCCCGAATCTTCAACCCCTGCCTTCTTCTCTGGAGGTGCAGAAGGGCCAGAGTCTCCAGCTGTCCGTTTATTGCCAATTCCAGACATGGTGGCTGAAGTGTACAGATTCCCACCTTCTCCAAGTTCTTCCTGAACCTTAAAGAACAATATTAAAAAATGCCATATACACATCCACGTGGTCATTTGATTTGGGTTTTTTAACATGCTGAACCATGATGGTATCAAGATGCCCAAAACAAAGTATGAACTAGAAAGATTTTGAAAAATATTTGCTGGGAGGAATGGATTAAGGTGGAAGTCTGGTAAGGAGGACTGTGAACCACTCAAGTGACTTTGCAGCTGGGAATAACCCTTGATATACCAGTGATCCTCTGGCACAGGCTGAGTTTAAGGGTGCCCACATTTCTAATACTGCACCTCTGTCCAGGTGTTGCTTTGGGGGAACCCCACAGGAAGCAAGGTAATGGAAACAAATCTACTCCTTGTGTTTTAACTTGGAGTTTGCATCAGCCTGTGCTGACTCACACATTCTGGTCCAACATTAGCTGTAAAAGACACCAGGAGAACCAGCACTGCAAGCAAAAAGTTGATGGGGAAAATAACTACTGCCTTGTAAACTTAAAATAGAAGCACTGTACCTTATCACAGTCTTTGCAAAAAAATCTTCATCTGGGTTCACTCTCTGCTTTTCTGCATTAACATAAATTAACAAGGTTAGACTTCAGCAAACAATTGAGGCAGTGTGTATGTGGCACCAGTTCACTGCACAACAACCAAACTGTTCCTATTGAATCTACACACAAAGCTAGTTGCAGCTAAGGGCAGCAACAACCCGGAAATAAATGAGCCCTGTACTTAGAGAGCTCACAAATCCTACAGAACTGAAAAGCAACTTGGAGCCAAGGCTTCACAAGACTCATGCCAAAAGTTTTCCACTGTACCGGGAGAGATGCAGACATGTTTGAAGAGAGCTCATTCCCAATCAGTATGAAAAGCTCTGGATTAATAAAGAATCACGGATCAGCTGAGGCTGCAAGGGAGGACTGGAGGTCACCTGTCACATGCTACTGCATGAACCAGGCTCAGCCAAAGCAGGTTGCCAAAGGCCCTGTCCAGGCAGCCTGAGCATCTCCAGGCACAGAAACTTAGCCATGGCTCTGGGCAGCCTCTCCAGTACTTGATGACCCTCAACATTAAAATAGGTTTTCCTCATGTCTGAACAGTATTTCCTGTAGTTCCTTAAAATATTATTGAGAAAAATTACAAGTGTATCCTCAAATGGTTGCCAACACAAATGGAGCGGCTGGAGATAAAAAATGGAACCAATTACATCTTCACTAGCCGTGAGCTGCATTCTTCTGCCACAGTCACTGATGCTGTGCCAGCCTCTAGACTGAACAAAACCAGAAGTGAATGAAGCGCAGATCATGCCAGTAAAACCTGACTTGTTCCATTTAAGCCTATAATGGCATTTGCAGTCAAACTAGGGGTTACAAACTGAACCTTCCAGTTCTTATTTGCTTTAATTGAGCAGTCCTACTGAAAGCGACAAGGCCATTGCATTTTGAAGATGAAGCTCGTACATTGCTTCGCCAAACCTCAGCATTTCACAAGCATCACAACTTGGCATGTCCTTCATCCCATGCAAAATAGTATAAAGCCTATTTCTAAGTGAGTTACTGAAAAAGCATGTATGGGGATCCTATGAGCTATCTTTTAACATAAGCATTAAATTACATCTCAAATTTACAAAGAAAGACAACTGCTACTGAACCATTTGCCTTCTCTTAGCAGCAGCACTGACTTTAGCTGGAATTCCAAGAGCATTGGAAAGGAGCAGCTGTCACGAAAAACATCTTATCTGTCCCCTGTTAGTTCAGCAAGCCACAACTGTCCACTGCCTTTCACGCTTTTTATCCATGGACAAAACACCCCTTCCACTGCCTCCTGGTACCACTCCCCTCAGCTCCAACTTCCTTCTCACCACCTCCTCAAACACTGTACACCAGACCCCAACCCATTAATGTTTTATGGCCACAGACACTCTCTTTCACAGAATCACAGAATCATTTAGAATGGGAAAAACCTCTGAGATCAAGTCCAACCTATGAACCAACACCACCTTGTCAGCCACACCACAGCACTGAGTGCCACATCCAGCCAGGGAGAGGGACTCCATCATCTCCCTGGGCAGCCCCTTCCAGTGCCTGACAATCCTTTCTGCTGCTCACACACAGAAGAGGTAAACAACTCTAAGCAAGAATGCACATTTCTTTGAATGTCAGATTCATTTCCTTTCTGACACAGAACAGCTGATCTGCTCTACTAATAAACAAAGTAAGTTTTACTTACTCACTCTGTATTTGCTTTAAAAAAGGATGGATTTCTGATAACAAGCCCTACAGAAACTCAAATTGGATTTTCTCTTCTCACTTACTACCATTTTACAACTAAATCCAAAACCTTTATTACATCTGCCACCACCAGATGTTCCTCCTACAGTACAGAAACTACACTACACATACAAACCTGTATTTATGTACAGACACAGAAAAACAGAAATTAAAGCATTGGGCACATTTAAAAGCTGCTATTTGAATTTATACTCCCCAGCAGGAACTCCAGTCAAACAATGTTCCATCCACAAGCCTAATGGGGATTTTTCCATGGCTTCAGGTCAGGTTGAGCAGGAATATCTTAAGCAAAGAAGGAGAAAGGGGAAAACTGCTAAGCCTCTGCTCTGCCTGGCCCTAACGTGGCATGGCTGGAGTGTCATGTCCAGTTCTGGACGTCTCAGTACAAAGACAAGGAGCTGCTGGAGACAGCCCAGTGGCAGCCACAAAGATGATGAGGGCACTGGAGCATCTCTCTTATAAGGAGAGACTGTGACATCTGGGTCTGGTTAGTCTGGAAAAGACTGAAAGGGGATCTCATTAATACACACAAATAACTCCAAAGTGAGTGCCAGGAGGGTGGTCCAGACATTTTTCAGTGCTACCCAGCAACAGGATGAGGAGCAGTGGCCATAAACTATATCACAAGAAGTTCTACCTCAACACGAGAGAGAACTTATTTCTATTGAGGGTGGCAGAGCACTGGAACAGCTGCCCAAAGACTTCGTGGACTCTCCTCATCTCGAAACATTCCGAACCCACCTAGATGTGCTCCTATGTAACCTGCTCCAGGTGACTGCCTCGGCAGAGAGCTTGGACTAGGTGAGCTCAACCTGAACGATTCTGTGATTCAGCTTCCCACACACAGCAGCCGCTCCCACACCTCCGCTCTCCCACATCCCGCCGGGGTCCTGCCCTTGCCCCCGGCATCTTCCCACAGCGCCAGCCGGACACGCCGCAGGCCCGTCCCTCCCTCCGCGAGTGTGTGCTGCCTCCGAACCCCAGCGACCCCTCATTCCTCCACACGATCACCTCGTGATCGACCCGGACAGGGACAGGGACCCGGACCCGGACCTGGCCCGCCCCAAAGACCCGCCGCTGTGGCCTCGTAACCTCCTCCGCAGCCGCGGCGCCGCG
>VYXF01011300.1:25754-53293 GCA_013397295.1 Polioptila caerulea | reverse complement strand
CTGGCAAATCAACAGATGGTTACGGGACTGGTGCCACAGCCAGGGGTTCAGATTGGATCATAGCATGTACTTGGAGAAACCTGTTGGGACTGCTGGGGTCCTTCTGATACAGAGAGAAAATTTTGGTGACAGGCTTGCCAAGTTGGTGACGGCCTTAATTTAAAGCTCCTGTGGGAGGGAAACTTCAAGCCTTTCCGTTTAAAGCTAGGGCTAGCAAGAGATGCCTAGAACATGGGGAAGGATCACAGATTAGCAGGAGGACTCCTGAATGAAAGCACAAAGGAATTCCAGCCACTCCAGCCACTAGTTTGCCTTCATCAGAGTCCAACTTACCTGCCTCTGTGCAAATGCATGGGGAATGAACGTGGCGAGCTGGAGTCATGGGCACACCTGTAGGGCTGCCAGCTCCTTGGCATCATGGCAATGTGCTGGGGTGGCTCCTGGGATTGGAGTGGTGGAATGGAAGGATATAGAATCTTTAGCAAGGGCAGGTGGGGGAGATGAGGAGAGGTCACCCTCTATGTCAGTGACCAGCTGGAGTGAATGGAGCTCTGCCCAGGGATGGATGAGGAGCTGTCCAAGAGATGATATATCAGGATTAAGGGAGGACAAGGAAAAGTGATTTTATTGTGGGGGTTTGCTACAATCCATCCCACCAGGATGACCGAGTGGATGAGTTGCTCTGTAGACAGATAGGAGCCACCTTGTGATCATGAGCCCTGGTTCTCTTGGGGCACCTCAACCACCTACCAAAATCACAGACAGCTCCTCCAAAGTCATTGCCTTAAGTCTCTGTGTTTAGCCTTGCAGAACTCTTCTGAGAGTTCTGCACCTTGCAGAACTCTTCTCAGACTGTTCTCCACTCCCACTTCATCAAGTCTACTTGACTGCTTGGTAGGAACAGAGGGAGCATTGCTTTCCCATGGCATTGCCCTGCAGGGCAGGGAGGCAACCAGGTGAAATGGGCTCCGTTCAGGTTTATGTGACAGAGAAAAATTAATATACATGAGAAACAGGACAGAAGTTGGGCAAATAACTAATTAATTAATTAATATAACTAAGTAATTAATGTATGTTGAGTTCACAGCCTCTTTCACTTGTGGCATAGTCTTATCATCTTAGTTCAAACAAAATAGGGAAAGTGTCATTCAGCTGCCACATCTATGTCCCTCCTTTCTTAGTTCAGTAGTTTTCAAACTGTGTGTCATGGATTTCTAGGGATTTATGAAAAACCTGTGAAAGTTAACTACATCCCAATGAGAATAGCAAGCCAGCCTATGACACAAAGTAACATTTGAAAAACTACTCTGTGGTTTCTGGTGTTACCTAACTGGACGTTGTTACACCCTGCATATTTGTGCATTTTTACTGCTCCAGTAGTGCTTAAATTCCATCTCATTGGACAGAAGAGGTCTGTACATTCACTGACAGGCCCTGAGGAATGTCAGATCGAAACAGACAGCAGTGCCTTCAATTTCTATTTCATGCACCACATAACTTTTGCTAAGGGCTAATTCCTCTCCCCCCTCTCTAGCCACTTCTCTTACACTTCAAGCTGTTATTAATCTGTTAACTGTGACAGTGTTACACCTTTAGTACCATAAGAAACAAAAGTTTTGAAGAGCTGAGAGATTAAGTGCAGCAGCCTTGATCTTTGCCTGGCTTGTCTGATGATGATAGATGACACATCATCATTGAACAACAAAAGAACAATTGCTTTCAGCAGTGCTTGAGGATGTGAGAGATATTTGGTACCTGCTGGTAAAATACAATCAAAGAACAACTACTAGTCTCTTACCATTAAGGTTCCTCTGAATGTTTTTAGCAGCAGAGCTCTTGCTAGGATGGTTTGTATTTTGTAGGGAGCCCAACTCCCAGTTTGGCAGGTAATTGCAGTGATCAGATCTGTGGATGCTTGGCTTCTACTGGACACTGCTGTTGTCAAAGGGGGCCTGACATGTTGCAGAAATATTATCTGCCACCTGACCTACTAAAAGCTGTCAGAAAACAAGAGGAATTGCAGATGAGAAAAGCTGGCCATCTGGCCCAGTAATAGGGATCAACTCATGACAGGGACCTCAGGTTTCAGAATTCAAGGATATCTGTACGTTCCCTGTCAACATGCCTGTATGTCACAGGAGATCTCTGTTGCTCCTTGGGAAGCCTCCATCAGCTTCCTCAGATTCGAGCAGGATGTTTTTCATAGCACTACAAAGGCTTTGTCTCTGCCAGAGAGGGTTCATCAGCAGAGGACCTGATCCTGAGCTGGCAGCTCATCTGCATGGTGTTAGGCTGGGGCATAGAAAAGCTTTTCACACAAGGGTTTCAGCTCGGGTGCTGCTGTAGGTTCAACACACAAGTGTAAGGTACTACTCGTGTAAGCACCATTACTCCCACCACTGTCACAGCCCAGCTCGGGACTGTGACCAGCCCATAACATTTTCCTGACATTTTCCAAGGGCCTGCCTTGGTTTCCCTCTTTCATCCCTTTGCAGAGAGATGACTCTATGGCTCTGACTATATGACTTCATCCAGCTGTTTTTATGTTAGGACAGAAATGGCTTTTTTCTCTGACACTGAGAAGTATAGCTAGGCCAAAAGGAGTAATTTATTATTGTAATTGTACAGGAATAGTTGTGTCCTTGTCTCATGGTGCCAGAATTAGAAGGCAGATGGTCTCTTTTACATCAGCTATCCAGGAACCTAAAAATTTTCAGCTTTGAAACATATACGATACTTTGTTCCAGGAACACCTCTCTGTGAAGAGTTTGGAGCAGACAGAAAATCAGCTCTCTCTTTTAAGCACAAGCACAGCAGACAGTGCTCTGCACCCCAAAGAGTACATTACTTATTTTTCTATTCTCCTCAGTGTGCAAAGAGATCTTTTCCTGAACAGTGTAATTTAGCGAAGTAATTAGGGGAGTAATGAAGATATAATATAGATTTAGAATTAGGTGTTTCTGGAAGAAATCTTCATCGTGAGAATTTAAGAAAAGAAACAAGCCAAATCCACAGCTTTATATCGCCACAGCTTCTAGCTGTGTTTAAGTAATGGCTCAGTTCTACACAGAACATGTGTAAATCTGGCCTCCACGTATTTATATGGTTGCAAAGCAGTTATTATTCAGGTATAATAAAGTGGGGGGTTTTAAGGCACTATGAAATTCAAATCTGATTCTTGCTTTTCTCCTCAGGGTTTTGTTTTTTTTTTTTTTTTTTGGTCTGAAATGTCACTTGCATGAAAACCAAACAAGATGTTTTTCCCCCTAGAAAGGGAAAAATATGAAAATGACAGAACAAAGAGCTCCTGAAAACAGAGTGCCTCCTCTGCAGTCAGAACCATCCTAATGGCTAGAAAACAGCCTGAGCAGAAACTCTGGATTCAAATCCTGCAGATAAGAAAAAGTTTCACCTCTGCAGAAGTAAGAATTTTTTAATCTATATTTGAATTGTCAGGTTTTCAGTGTTACAGACAAAAGGTGGGAAGGAAGTCAGTCTCTTCCCTCTCTTCTAGATAATTCAGCTTGTTTTCACATTAATTGCAGTATTTGACCTGCTTTATAATACTGCTGACCATTTTTAGCCTCTCTGGTTATTTCACTGTCCAGTGAAAACAGCCTTTTCCTCAGCAGAGTGACAAAAGAATGTGGCTGTCAATGTGAGTGTGAACAGCTCAGGCAGCAGAGGAAGATGTGAGGAGTAGAAGTAGAGTCTGTATGTGATTGCTGTTTTCTTGAGTTGCAGAGCCAGCATAAGAGCTCTAAGATCCTGAATTCTGATACTGGTGAAGTGAAGCCAAGCCAGGGTTAAGTCATAATGCTTAGAATTACAACACAGTGACCTGCATGGGTGGCTTCCAGTCCTGCGTGCTTTCCCAGGGGAAGCTGGAGAAAGGAGGTACCTCCAGAGAGGGTGGTGCTCACCTGCATCACCTCACCGACCCTGCCCTGAGCCAGGAGCTGGGGCACCAGCAGGTGGAGTCCCCACACCACTTTCCTGGCTCTGTCGGGCTTCGGACTCTGTGTGAGTCCACCTGCAGGAACCTGGGACATAACCCTTGAACAATGCAGGTTGCAGAAGAGCAAGATGTCAAGTGAGAACTTGTTTGGTTCATTTCATGAGGCTATAGACCTCCAGCTCTGCTGGTCACTAGGGAAGACAGGACAACCATTTTTCCCTCTTCAATAGAAGATGGTGTGAGGGAAGGAGCTTCCTATGATGAGCATTATCATCATAGAATCACAGGATAGTTTGGATTGGAAGCGACCTTGAAGAACAGCTAGTTCCAACCTCCCTGCCAGATGCCACTCACTGGACCAGGTTGCTCCAAGAATTATTAATGAAGAAATGCTCAAAGAATTATTACCAGTGCTTCAATATGTATCCCAAGATCTCACTGCCAGCTCATAGATTTTGTAGCTCAGGGCTTCAGCATAGCTGGAAGATGGAAGGTAAACTTTATTCCCTGAGAACTAAACTACCTTCTAGTTTTCCTTCATCTTCTTTTCCCACTATAGTCCTCACTTTCAAGTTTGCAGGCTGGCTCAGAGACAGCCTCAAGACAAGGCTCAACAGCATGAGCTGTAGAATACAATTCTGCATGTTTGTGTTCTCTTAATGCTTGTGACAGGTTAGTTGGAAGGCCCAGGATTTTGGACGAATAAATGCATTTGAACGCCAGATCTTTGCATCTGATGGATTTCAGGTCTTCGCATCCTGAATCCTCAGGACTCAGATCTAGCAGCTGAAGTGCAGCCATCACCTTTAAGGCCTTAAAAGGTTCACTGATGCAATTCAATGCAGCATTTGTGCAACAGGATTGTATAACCAGACAGGAAAAGAAAGCTATATGGGAAGAAACTACAGATTCTCATGCATCAACATGCAAATCTGTTCTCAATTTAATTACTCTAAATCTTGTCTTGAGAGCACAAGAGTGATGCCACAGTCTATCTAAGGATGGTTTGAGATCTCACAGCATGAACTGCCTGTTCTCTAACAAACATTTGGAATAACTCTTGTATATTTTGCATTAATCTTGTTAAAAGAGCTTTCATAGACAGTTGTCACATTCTCGTATGGCAAGAAGACAAGGTTCTCCTAAGGGTAAAAACAGCAAATCTGTAACCTCTGAAAAGAAGGCAGTTCTGAAGTATCCCCAGAGCCAAACCCTGCTCTGTGTTCTCCAAATCTTTTCTTATACAAGATTCGTTTTTCTGAGACAGAGGAGAAAAGCCATGATTTTTTCCATCTACACAACTTTGCTTAGGCTGAGAGATGAGAGATCTTCAGATGAGAGTGCAGAAAAGGACAAAGAACAACATTTTGGTCTGGAACCACCATTTGATGATCAGAACTTGCTGAAGGCAGAAGCTTAAAAATTGGAGAAGCTCTGCACTGAACACCCAGTGCACATTAAGCCATCTCAGTGAGGGGAACATAATTAATTCAGTTCTTAGGGAGAGGGAATAGGAAATTAAAGGGAAAATGAAACAACAGATTAAAAGTGAGACTGCTGACACAAGAGAATTCATCTGAACAGCCTAACTGCCTTGATTTTGGGTAAGCTTTTGTCAGCCGGGCTATGAGGTGTTCAGGGCAGCCAGAGAAACACATATGGCAAAATCCAACTTTTGTGAATGTGGATACTTGCTTAAAGTGAATGTGTATACAAAAAATTTTACATATTTATGTGAATACTTAGTTTAAAATTAAAGGCATATACTTCTAAATTGCATACTTTTAAATAAGAAATACAAGTCAATGGCTAAATTACATATTCATCTTGCTATGCCCATGTCTTTCACAGGGTCTAGGGAGGAGGAGACATCTGAGATAGACAGACACACACATTACCCTTATCATACACAGGCTTTGTTATATGGCTTCTCACCCTGGGGAGGAGACTGATAAAAAACGCATTCCGAAGTGTGTAAACAGGAGGAGGGAAGCATGTGTGCCTTCAAAAAGGCAGAAGTTTGTCTCTCCAATATGTGCTAGACTAAGATACAAGAGATCTGGCTTTGCTTCGTGGCTGTGACCTAAACATTACTATGTCACTGTCACCAGACAGATGCACCTAATTCTGTGCCTTTAACAGAAAAAGATTTCCACACATCCTGCATCCTCTTTGCCTGTTGTTACATGTTTGAAGCATAGTAACAAAACACACAAAGTCCTTTTGAACTCCATTAGATCAGAGCTCCTATGTGTTAAAAAGGTCTTAGGGGTCCTTTGCTGGAAACTAAGTTTGGCTCTTATGTCCTTTGCTGGAAACTAAGTTTGGCTCATATGTCCTCAACCTTCCAGGACTATTCTGTGATGTGTCCACCATAAGGGATTCCACCGGGGCCTTGTATTTTGGCTTACTAACTACTAGACTACTCCCCTGCTTTCTCTTATCTCTGTCAGTTCCAATTTCAGTAACCATTCCTTTTTCTTCCTTTCTAGGCGTGGACAACCTGCGCAGGTTTGGCAGCAATCGCCCCAGAGGTATCCTGCAGTCCAGGAAGAAGGGTGCATTGGAAGTGAAGGATTGAGGGCATGAGCTGTGCAGGAGTGCCCTCCTTCTTCTGCAGCTATGTTACACCGAGCCTGGCAGCTCTGTGGGAAGTGGTGCCGTTGGTCCAGCCCTTTAATCCATCTCCTCACCCTGACTGTGGTAACTTTTGGTGTGTTGGCACCTTTGATCTGCCACCGGCTCCTTCACTCTTACTTCTACCTGCGACACTGGCACCTGAACCCCATGAGCCAGGAGTTCCTGGAGCAGAACCACCAGGAGGGCCAGGATGCCCTCCATTACTTTGAGAAGATGCAGATGCCAAATGCCTCTGAGGCCTCTGGCAGTGATGCCTTCCAGCCCTTGCTGCTGATCACTATTATCACTGTGCAGAGGCAGAATGATTTCCACTATGTCTTGCAAGTGGCTTCCCACTTCCACCGCCTCCTCCAGAAATGTGGGGTGCGTTGCCAGAGCCACCGCATGCTCCTCTGTAACGTGGAGTCAGACCCCAGCAGCCATCAGGATGTCAGGCTCCTGAGCAGCCTCTTTCCTATGGTCAGTCGTGACAGAACTGGAGAGAATCCTGACCCCAGCCTGAACCAGTTCGAGAAGGAGAAGCAGGACTATGTCTTCTGTCTTGAGCAGTCACTGCTGGTGTATAACCCAGAGTACATTCTCCTCGTGGAAGATGATGCCGTGCCAGAGGAGGAGATATTTTCTGTCTTGCAGCACCTCTTCTCAGCCCGGTTCTCCAAGCCCTACCTCAGAGACGCTCTCTACTTCAAGCTGTACCATCCCGAGAGGCTCCAGTGCTACTTCAACCCCGAGCCCATGAGGATCCTGGAGTGGCTGGGCTTGGGCATGTTCCTGGGGCCGGTGCTAACCTGCGCATACTGCTGGACTGTGGGGCGGGCAGGCCTTAGCTGGCGCCTGGTGGTGTTCTTTGCTCTGTACAGCATGGCCCTGTCGGAACTGGTGGGGCGGCACTACGGGCTGGAGCTGCGCCGCCTGCATCCCGCGCTCTACAACGTGGTGCCAGCCAGCGAGTGCTGCACGCCCGCCATGCTCTTCCCTGCTGCCTCCGCTCGCCGGGCCTCAGGATACCTGCAGGGGCTGCGGTGCCGCCAGGGCTTTGCCAAGGACACTGCCCTCTACTCGCTGCTGCGGGGCAAGGGCGAGAACGCCTTCGTGGTGGAGCCCAACCTGGTGCGTCACGTGGGCATGTACTCCAGCCTGCGACTGAACAGCAACCCGAAACTGCTGTGAACTACTCCTGCCTTGCCACACAAAAAACACCCAGGGCACTTGCCATGGGGCAGAGGGACAGTGTGCAAACTTGGATTCTGTGCTGCTTGCACTGGGCATCCTGTGTCTCCGTGTGGAAAAATAATAACTCTCTCTAAAAGTAAACGTTTTCTTTAAAAATCAGCTTATGTACATAGAGACCCTTTTTAATACGAACTTGGAACTAATCACCATGCACCACCTGGGAGTGGAGTGGAGGATTCCAGCTCTCTCTCCTTAGCCATTCCCAAAGAAAAGCTCTCACACCAACATGCACAGCTTTCCTGTCTACTCTCCTGGACAGTGGTTACAAAAACCCTCACCTTAGGGCAGCAGAAATGTTGGACAAAGTGACTATTCGAAATTTAAGCTAATGAGGAGGAGAAGGCCTTATTTCCCTGTCCTTGCTAAGGTCTGATCTCTGACCTGCCTTTGTTCCAAAGCTGTGGTTTTGAGCAGGCACTTCAAACGCAGAAGTAGTTTGCACAAACTTTCCCACAAATTCTGCCTAGATACTTCAAATTTATGAAGTCTCTTTAGTTACTGTCTCCCTATCTGCACCTCCACAATTCCCGCTTCTTTTGCTTTGACCAGAGGGTCTTAAAAACAAAACCTCTGCTGCTTCATTAAAGGTCACCTGTGAGAGTAGGGATAGGAAAACAGAATCTCACTCACTGGTGTTGCACAGATGGGTCACAAATGCACATTTTCATTGATACATGACACATGTACACAATGATTCCTGTGCTGGTTGGGATCATCACTCATTGTACTGGATCCATTAAAAGAGGTCTTATCAACCACTGAGTGAATTTAGACATACAAAATGAATTTACCTTGACTCTCCCTCAGCATAGAGGCAAAGGAAAGATTAGATCAGGTGCTGCTGTTGTGCAGGATCCTTGTTCATTCTGGAGCTGTAATTCACAGCTCAGCTGGAGTGCTTCATTCATTGCTTCTGGCAGAAAGCAAAATGCATGTGGGAAACAAAGACAGCTGTTCACAAGAACAAGCAGCAATAGCACAGCACATCAAGGGGCCACTCTGACAGTAACATGTGTCCTGGTTGTTAGGTATCTGGCATAGGTACTTTGCACCAGGGCTGGGGGCCCAGTTAAATATAAAACCTTGCAGATGACAAGAGACCTCATACTGAATGAAAACAGGCAAAAATTGGGTATATCTGATGAAAAGCCCCCTTTGGCTTTAGTGAGCTTTGAATCAAATTCACTTCAAGGTGGCATTTGGTTGAACTATTTTTAAAACCATATTCCTTGCTTTGGAATGAACCAAGGAGATATTTTTTGTTGAGTTTAATCACTAGGAGTGGTTTTGGTTTTTCTTTTTGGTAATAGAAGGGCTCTGCTTTGAGTTTTCTTCTCCCAGCTCTCTCCCAGGTGATTTTATGCCTCTTAACAAGTCTGATTATATGTGAGAAATACCTAAAACTCCTGAGAGACGAAACCAAAGAGAATGGCAACTCTCCTTCTGTCAGCACAGTGGGTATCAGTTACACAGCACAAAGGCACAGTGCAGGTTAGCTGAGAAACAGCATCACAGCAGTGCTTTGCTCTCCAGTGATCACCTGTATACTTTTAGAACATCTTTGGAAATTAAAGTGAATAAAAACTGCCTGTGGGTTCCATGCCATTCCAAAGGGCAAGACCTTTAGTCCTACTGGCAGAGGACATTGGAAAAATGGCACAGGCAAAACCACATTTTGTTCCCAGCTGCTGAAAGCTCTGAAGATGCCAGGTTAGTTACACAGTGGCAGGTGGGAAAATCTCTCCTCTGTCTTCACTGCAGTGGGGTTTGAGTGTCAGGATTTGAGTGTCATTGTTTGTTTATTCCACCAAGTGCCTGCACATTCTGTATCTTCAGCGGTGAATGTTTCAGTCCAGTGGGCTTGCTCTTTTCTCTTTTCTATCTTTGTACTGTACAAATGCAGGACACTGCCCTGTTCTTTTCATGATGTTCTATTCATATTCATTCTTGCAAAGAAAATCTCTCAGCCATGTACAATAAATGGGACAGGGAATAGAAAAAGGAAGAGGGGGGGACAAAAAGAAAGAAACCTTAGAAAATAAACAAAGTAACTGTATCCAGTTAATAAATGTTTTGATGTGGGAAATGATTTATCCATTTGTCTCAAAGTTATTCTCTTGTTTGTCCAGTCCAGTCTCCTTTATTTGTCGTCACAGAAGTCCAGGGGAGGTCAGTAATTTCACTGAGCCTCGTAGCTAGAAATTAAGAACATGAATTTGCGACATCCTTTCTAAACTATAAGACAATTTTCATGGCATGAGTGATCAGAGAATTTGGCTGTGAGACCAAACAATGTGAAGAGGGCCAGTGTGCCAGTGTGAGAGTTTCAGATAAACCAGCTAAGAACAAACTCCTTTGTGCAAGAAGCAGGTTAATAAATTCTTTATGTCCTTCTGGGTCAATTTTTTAAAGTGCACAACTCCCCTTCACAACAGAGGTGCTGCTTTGCTGAGCCTGCAGGGAGCTGTTCTGAGTTACTCAGGTACTTGCACAGTGCCCACCCTGCCAATGGGGCATCCCAGGAAAGGGCTGCTGCTGCTGCCTTCCAATCTTTCAGAAGCAGATTGAGTCTTGTTTCTATTTTGTGTGCTGCATGTTTTACTAGAAATTAGAAGTCAGAGAAGTGCACATCACTCTCAGAACAGAAAATGGGAGGATACTGTGAATTCTTAATTCCTGTTGGATTGTGTTCTGCAGTTCAGGCTGAAAATGCAATTTCAAACATCTAAAAGCCTTTTCCCTCTCTTTTCTCTGGGAGGAGTGGAGCTGAGTTGCCCCATCTCAGACTACAGAAGTTCAAACCATGGTATTAGAAATGTGGCCTTAAGAGCTTAGTTTCTTTCACTTTAAAACAAACTTAATGAATATATTTGAAACAAACAGTATGGATTTGCTTGGGTGTTGCTTCGTTCCCAATAGTTTGGAGACTATTCTTCAACGCAGCACCTGCTGCTTGCACAAGAGGAGTCTTTCTTGATGAGCAAGATGCAAGGTTTCATTGTCCAAGACAATTCAGGGGGAATTATTAACTTAAACAAAAACTACATTTATTTCCAAAGAATGTCCAACATAAGCATGATGCCAGTAGAACACAGGGCATAAACTGACAAGTCTCTACTAGATTAGAAGCCCAAGAGGATTTTCTAACTCCAGTAGGCATCAATGTCTTAGTGTGAAGGCACTGCATTTGAAGAGAGAAAAGCCTTCCTTCCTTTCGTTAGGAACTGTGAATCACCAGATTGGGTATTTCAGCAGCAGTTTGTCTGGATACAGGCTGAATTGTTTTGTTTTTTTTTTTGTGTGTTTTGTTTTGGTTTTTTTGGTGGGCTTTTTTTGGTTTTGTTGTTGTTTGTTTTGTTTTTGTTCAAGTTTTTTAAATAAAACTATTTACAAGCAAACTTTCTACAAAATAAACAACCTTTCTATAAAAGCTCTGTTAATAGTCTCTTCTTTCTGTGTCCCACTCTTTGTTTTCCTGATTGGCAGATCCACCTTTCCTTACCATATTGAACAAAGAAAGATATTCCCATGTTCATGCCTTGGTACAGATGTTATAATTTTGATCCAACCCCACTCAAAACAGGTCTTGTAAAACCTGGATTCTCAGGCCCTTCTCCAATCAAAATCGAGGCATTTTAACTTCGACCTGAGGTAAAATCAAGCTCTGAGTGATGGAATTTAGCTTTGGCTTACTTTTGTATAGAGGGTAAGTATTTTACAAAATAAAAATGTAACTTTCTGTGAGAGACAGTTGTAGTTACAAAGGCAATGTCAGTTTCTCTCCCAAAGTCAGAGTTTCATTTTGTGTATTTTCACACCAGCTTTACAGACACCATATCCAAATTCAGCAGATGGCAGGGCCCAACAAGTGGCTCTGAATCTTCAGTAAAACACATACCTGCCAAAAATGCATAGAGAATTAGGTACTCGGTGGTCTGTGCATGTCTCCATTCTGGAGTAATTTCATTTCCACTGACTATCTGTCCTGACAGCTTTGAGAGAATCCACCCCATCAGCCAGTTTGGCCATGTACCTATAGGCTAGGGGTCAGCAACATCGGTGTCCTTTCCCATGACTTTGTTCTTCAGGGCAAGCTAGGAATGCCATGTCGGTGGATAGGAAGCTAGGAATGACAGTGATTTTTAAATGCTGATAGAGAGTTACATTTTATTGTTCTGTTTGTAAGCCCCTGGGCAGCTGTGTCTACTTTCTCTTAGAATTTCTGCCTTGGTGTCCAGTGTTCCTGGACAGAAACCACATCTACAAATGGTCCTTTCAGCAAGCTGGTCCAGTTCAGACATCTGTTGTCGTTTTTATTTTGCAAACTTAATGCAAATATTAACATGCAGCACCGCATAGTGCTTTTTGAGGGGACCATGTGCTGCTCAGATAAACAAGTAATAAACAGTTAAATGTCTCCCTTTATAGAAGGCAGGTGTTTGCCTTCTTGTTTTATTTAAAAACAAAATGTCAACAGAAAGACACAGAGACCAGGGTCATTACAACATTTACCATCATGTCCTGTTACAGCTGTTTCTCACAGCCCAGGAAAGTTGATACAGGCAGCTTGATTTAAAGTTGTATCCTTATTTGCTATACCCACTATTGAAATCAGTGCAAAGATCTCTGTTTTGATAACAGCAGTGTTGCGTGCTTGCCTGGTTTTCATTCCAAAGTCATGACGTTTGTTTCAGCCTAGCTTTAAGTTGCACACAATGCACAATAAAGCAAATCCTTCCTTGTGCAATTTCTTTGGTGGTGTGAGTCTATTCTTCCCACCATCCCCCAGCCCCCCAATATACTTGTCTGCGGACTGCTGTGGAGCCAAAAATACAGGGCCATTTCGTCCAGTGAGGTTAAACAGCCAAGCTCATCACATTGGGGGTGAGGGCTGTAGGTGACTGGTGAAAACAAACTACTTAATAAACACTACCTCTGATTAGATAGGGATGAACAAGCTGGACTTTGAGATGGTTAAGCAAGACTGCAGAGTACAGAAAACAGGAAACATCCAGAACAGTGTGGAGAGTTGGGTAGGAGGCAGATTCCACTCAGCTCAACCCTGCTCAGATTAGACTTTAACCCCATCATGCAGGCAGCAGCCTCATGGGGCAACAGAGCCAGGTGTTTTTCATGTGGATGCATATTATTCTTGGAAATCCTTCCAACTCAGTGGTTTTTTCCATTCCATTTCAATCCATTTTACAGCTGTGACCACATCCAAAAGTAGTATTTAAATTAAGTACAGAGAGAAGCTGTACATTTGTAGTTTTTCTCCTGGTGACCATATCATCTCTGAAGTTGCTTCATTCATTTCTTTTTCATCATTCCTTCAGAGGTGTACTACAATTTATCACTCTTCCTATTTACTTACTTTTTTATTTAAAATGCTAGTTCATTTGAGTAGTTAAAGGCAAAACATTATCAGAATTATACTGCTAGAAGCAGACAATAAAAATCACAATCTGAAAAATCATAAGCAATTAAAATATTTTTATCTGTTGTCTTTAAAACAGGCTTTCTGTTGATTTTAATATATTTCATCTAGCAAGACTTCACCTGAAACTTAAGTGCACAACTGTCAGATCTTTTGACAGCAAGGCTGGATATAACAACGACAGCAATTAAACTACCTTCTACTACAATAATCCAGCATTTGTATTGTCAAATTTCAAAAAGTAAACTCCAAATTAAGACCTAAGTATTAACGCATGCCACATGTGAATATAGTTTTCAATGGTCCTTAGTATTTTTAAATGCATACTTCTGTCAAATTTTTGTATGGGAAGAGACAGAATTACAGCTTGGATAACACACCAATTTTGCAATGGAATAGTTAGTGCAGGCAGTGATTTGGTACTTTTTGTGGGCCAGGTTAGTTGTTTGGTAAATGCATGTACACTGCATACCACTCATGATGCAAGCTTTTTCCTCTTATTATTATTTAAGAAATGATACTACTATAACCTCATTTTAAGAGGCACAAGTACCCCCAAAGTATGATTATGTGTGATGAAAGTATGTACTCTTTTCCAGTGTAATTCTAATATCACTGTTATTTCTGCACAGTATGGTCAGTGTGATGGGTCTGCATACTAACACCTTAGCGTGACATCATCTACCATGACTGCTCATTCCATACTCTTTCCTGAAAAGGCTCCTGTTCCTAAATTAAGTGAAAAAATTAAGCATCTTGTCCATTCACCTTTTTATCTCCTCTCCCCTCAAAATCTCTGCAAGGACCTGTAATCCTGTGCTTGGAGTGCTGGATAGAAGGCTTAGAAAGGCACATTACAGCAATTATCCATCTGGAAATACATTTATATACTACTGAAGAGTTAAGAATGCAAGGTGGGCTGCAGAGGATTATTTAAAGTCATATCTAAATATCTGACACTGCTTTTCTTTCAAGAAGACTCCCACAGATTTTCTCTAATAGCCTGTCAGACCATATCACAGATAACATTGGGAATAAAACACTTCCAAGAACTTCCCTCCTGTATCAGCTTCTAGCAAAACCAGGAACAACTCTGACTTTCAAGAAGAAGACCATTATGACACCTTCTTGATCTCAAGAGAGTCTTAGATAAGGTATTTAATGAAAAGTATTTGCAATCTCTATTAGATGCCTCTGTTGTGGTGGAGAAACTTTAATACTCCATGGGGTTTGTTTTCAGCTAGAACGGGACAAATGGAATGTAAAGCAAACACTGTAAAGCAGGGAAAGCTTTATATCCATGTTATGTGCCACAGCTTCCTTCAGAAAAAAAAAAAAAAAAAGAATGGATCAGGAAGGGCAACATGAAAGAAAACAGAACACAAACAAGCACAAGGCCTTTGACTGGACTGCACTGTCAGCTCCTTCAGAGCTGCTGACTGTCAGGCTGGTAGGTTCCTAATGCTTCCTACAAGCACTGACCTTGGCATGCAGCTGTGCAAGAGAGGCTCAAGGAGGAAGTGCCCTAAGAAAGACAGTGTTGTGGAGAGAGGAGAAATCAGGTGTCTCACCTGCCCATGTAAAGGCCAAAGGGGTCACTGCAGGACCCGAACAAATGGAGAAACTACGTCATTCTTCAGGCAAACACTGGGTCTCTGTGGTAAAAATGTGCCAATGTCCAAGGTTGCCGAGGGTGTTGTTCCTGAGGGTATGATGTTTGTCCAACAGTCCTTCTGCTATACTTATCTTCAGGAGTACTAGCCTGCAGGATGGGGAGAAAGAAAACAAAGCAAATAATTAAATCTATAGGCCTAGACTTGGTCAATGGTTATGGTGTGGATTCATGTAAACTGCAATGCTGATACACCATTTATACAGCATCAGTATTTTTCACTGAAAAATTCTGCTAAGCAACAGAGAAGCTTGCATATCACTGCAATATGGGTGAGCATCTCAGTGGGATTTGGGGGAACATTTGGCTTGCAGCTGTGCACCTCAATGTGGGCATATATGGTCTGACAGCCATTATGTTCACAGGCACACTGTGTTACAGAACACCAGAACTTCCTCTTTCATTAAACCTGATACTGTAGCACCATATTTTGCCTTTCCATATACCAACTGGAAAAGGAAAATGTGGTTCCATGTTAGACTTTCCAGTGAGGAAAAGCAGTGTAACACTTAGGAAGCCACTGAAATTATACCAGCTCATGCCAGTTAAGGGTCTGTTGCATTATTTCTGCATTTTGTTATCCGCCCTTTCTTCCTGCAGTTTCCTAAGTATAAGCTTTCAAAAGATCTAACCCTAAATGATAAAGTTGTGCCCAAGATACCTGTAAGCAATTTCCATGGTTTCTCTTGTAGTTCTTTTTTTGGTCTGTTTTAGAAAAAGGAAGAATAATTTGAAATAATTGAAAAACATCTCAGTTTTCCTGCATGAATGGCCATATATATACAGGGAAGGGGAAGGGAGAGAAACAGCAGCAGCATGACCAGATCCCATTGGAGGTGTGTGGGGGTGGCCTAATAGCCAATGACTGACGTTGAGCAGTGACACCTCCCCGGACAGCTTGCGGGGGAGGAGGGACAATGAAGGAGTGGAGGGGGAGAAAAAAAAAAGCCCCACCAAGAATTTTATAAAAGTTAGTGATTAGAAGGACTGAGTCTCATTGCCTGCAAACACCTCACCAGAAGCTTGTAGCAGCAAAGACACTGCCCACAAACAAGTAGGTATAATAATTTAATTTCTAAACTGTAAAGCTGGTACATATATCAGCAGCTGAGACTTGGTATGTTTATATACAATGGGCTTGGAAGGTTCTTTTTTGTTTTGTTTTAATTTTTTTGTTTCAGGAACAGCTTGTGAGAAATAAGCACTCAACCATTCTGCAGTGGTCTTCTAAAGTGATCCATTTGCTGCTAACGCTTGCTTTCTAACTTAACTTAGTCACTCGGAACTCCTGGAGCGAGTGAATCCTCTGCCTAAGGGGACTAGAGCAATAACATAACTGCATTGCTTTTTGTCCCTTTGTTTCGTGTTTGTTTTTGCTTGTGGTGTACATAAATTTCCATTTTGCAGGACCAGAGAATGACTGGAGAAGGCAGCTGGTCCTGACAGACATCAGTGCTGACAGAAGTGCAATTATGTGTGTTTATTGTGCAGCACACACAAAGCTTCTTCTGAAGCATTAGTGCAGTGGTGCAGATAAGATTGTTTGGCAAGGGGGTATAAGGTCTGCAGTGCAGGAGGACAAAGCCTGTTCTTGCATCTGTAGGCTGTAACCTTTCAAGCTGTGAACAGCCAGCTTCAGGAAATTGCTTGACCAAATCAAATCCTCACTGAGTCTGTGATCCTCCATCACTTACTCAGCTATTCCATGTGCTTACCCAAAACTATTTTGTTCACGTGAGATTCTTACCACTGCTTCCCCCAGCCTCCCCTGCAGACAATACAAGACTTGAATTTTCATGCAAGTCTAACATCAATTTTTTACCTTCTCTGAGAAAAGTCTGGCCCTGAAAGAGAAGTAGCTTCTCCCTAATAATGCTTGCTTCCAAGCAATCATCTTCTTGCCACCTCAGCCAAATCTAGCCATTCTGAGTGCTCTGCACTGACTGCAGAAGACAGGTCTCTGAACATAACCTCCTTTCATAGTTACTAGGGAAATGAAATAGGAATACATTTACTCAGGGCTTGAGCATAGCTCTAAGGCTAGCATGAGAATCAGCACAAGGACCTTCAGATCCGCGGATCCACGTGGGACAGAATGTTGAATTGAGGTCTCTAGACAGAACATGAGGATGGTAAAAAAACTCAGAGAGCGAAAAACAACCATGCAATATATATGCAATATAATCATATATGCCTCAAAGGACCTGTGGAGATTGTGACATTAGCATGTCTATCAAAAACATCTGCTGCTTTTTCTAAGGTGACAGAAGTATGAGTATCTCTTTTTGTCCCATATCCTTGAGGCTTTTTAGAATCCAGAAATGAAATATTTTGCTAACCCAAAACCTTCATCTCAGTGCAAAAATGGTGGGAGAAAGGTTCTGTTGTTTCCTGAGATCTCCTTCATATCTACCTGAGGCACCAATTCCACCTTGACTCCTTAAAACAGTACTCACAGAGAGTCACGGGGTAATTCAGGCTGAAAAGGACAGAGGAGGTCTGTAGTCCAATCACCCCTCGCCCAAAGCAGGGCTAGAAACAAAGTCAGACCAAGGTTCTCAAGGTTTTATTCAGGTGGGTCTTGGCAACCTCCAAGGATAGAGACACTGCAGCCTGTCAATCCATTTAAATTTCTTTTAAAAGAATGGCTGTCCCATCCATGAAAAAAAATTCTTCATATCCAGTCTGAATCTCCTTAGTTTCATCTTGTGCCTGCTTGTCTCTCAGTGTCCCATCGCAACTGCTGTGAAAAGACCAGCTCTGCCTCTTCAAACACACTCTAGGTACTAAGGGCTGCTGAGAGGCGCCCCTGAAGTCATCACTCCTTGAGGCTGAGCTAGACTCAATTCTGCAGACTTCTCACAGAGCAAGTGCTGCAGCCACTGACCTTCATGGTGGCATCTGTTGAACTAACTCGCTACAGTCTATCAGTGTTTGCTCTGTACTGCAGGGGCCCAACACTAGAAGAAGTACCCAGATGTTAAATACAGAGTGCTGAGCGAAGGGGGATAACCCATGTCCTCCCCTGGCTCTCCAGGCCGGACCCCTGCTCGCATAGGATGCTTGGGCCCTTGCTGCCGGCCCCTGTTCAGCTCACTGCCTGACAGGGCCTTAAAGCCATCCCCAAAAAGCTGTTCCCTCATACCACCAGTCCTGGGGGAATGGCTGCCAAGGCTATGCACCCCAGGCAATGTCTGGGCATTTGTCTTGGCTAGACCGCATGGTGCTCCCGTTGGCCTCTTCCCACACCCATGTCCAGGCTCCTTTGGATGGCTGCCCATTAATCAAGCTTATCAAGTAGTCCTGCCAGCTGTGTGTCTTCTACCACCTAGAATGTGCTCTGTACGCAGGGTCCAGGCTTGCCCAGCAGTTCATACCCATCTCTTTTCCCTAAGCCCAAAGAACCAGACTTATTTAGAAACAGCTTTTTAATGTAGTTCCATGGAGAAGTGAGGTCAGTCACCACAGATATCCACTGCAGTGAGAATATAAGGTGCCTAAGGCATTTTGTGTCTGCCTCCTCTAAGCATTCAAGTGTAAAAGAGAAGTAAATTCAGTCAGGCCAACACTGCCTACATGCAGTAGATTAAATTTTTGTATAGTTTTCCTTGCCTCTACTAGCTGTATTTATCCGTTGATATATTCAGCCGCTTCTTCAAACTCTGTTCTTTGGAAGCAAATCTCTTGTGTGCAGAGTTTGTTTTGCTGACTGTCAGAGATGGTGCTGAAGGGCTGTGTTTACTAGTAATAGAATAGGAAAAAGCTACATGTATGGGATAGAAACTGTACTTTAAAACTTTGGTCCTGCACTTTTGCAACCAATTTTATAAAAGAAGACAGTGAAGAGACCAAAGAGAAAAACTTAGAGATTCTGAGCCAGTCTTTTCCCATCTGCAAACTGGGACTCAGGTGAGATTTTATGTAAGATTAGAAGATGCCAGTCACATGAGGTTCTTGGAAAGAAAAGATGCCAATGATGCGCCGAAGTTTCAAAGATGATAGAAAGTGAAATATAACATTTTTCTTCTGCTATTCATCTTGACTCTGCTCATTGGTTCTTACTATTAATATTAACAGGATCAAGTGCTTGTGCTGCCATCACACATTTCCTCTTCTTTCTTTATGGTAGTGGAGAAAAATGCAAGATTTCAGCATTACAATATCAGCTTTTACAACTGTGCTGTCCCCTGTTCCCACACCCCCACCTCCTGCTGCCCACAGGCTGGGGGCTGAACAAAAAAATCTTTTTGCTTAAGAAGCTGTTGAAGCCTGATAAGCACTCCAGGTAGCTACAAAGCTGGCAGGTTTGTGCAGTTTTATTCTTTTGAGCTTTTTTTTTTTAATTCTACTTAAAAAAAAAAACCAAGCAAGCAGATACTACAAAGAGAATGCATTGTATTTATACAATGTAAAATTAATGTGAAAATCACTTGAGCTTACGGCACTTAGCCCACAGCCTAAAATGGGTAAATAAAAGTAAAGCTTCTTGAAATACCTTAGCGGGGTGACAACTCCCAGTTACTGTTACTGAGATCACAATTCATTATAACGTTTTTCTTTCTGGAAAAGTTGTCAATTTAAACAGATAAATCAGATTAAGACAAATGAGCTTTGTTCTTGGAAGACTGATATGAGCTGTGTAGCTCTGGTAACCTGGGCACAACTATTTTTCCTCAGGACCTGTGAGGTGACATATCCAGCTCTTTAAGAGGGGGCATTAACGCTTCTATGGATGTGCTGGGAGTTTACTCTTTACAAGGAGGCTCTATGAATTGTTACTAAAGCGTAAGGCTTCTCCACTCGTCTTCTGTCTGCTCCCTTGCTCAGAGCAGGACCTTGCAGCAGAGACACAGTTTCTGAATGCAGACATGAAAATTCTTAGAAATTATTCTCATGAAAGAATCACAGAAAAATAAAATCCTAAACCAAGGGTACTAGAACATTCTACACCTTTGAGCTATTGTAAGGTTTACAATTTTTTTTCCCCTCACTTCTCCACCATTTCATCTAGAAACATAATGCCTTTTATTTGTCCCTGTAACTCAGCAGAGTAGCTGGGCCTCATTACAGCCTTAGAGATCATTTTGAGGAGTCATTGGGCAAATCTCTACCTGCTCCTTCACACTCAATGAGATACTTGCATAGAAACTGGAACTAATTTGCTTTCTTTCAATTCATCACTCTGAAACTATATTTTGTTGTTTTGGTCTCTCAGAGTACTCACTTGGAACAACATTATTCACTGAAAACTCATATTTCCATATTTTGAAAATTTGCCTCACAGGATTGTTTTGAGTGATAAGTGCCTTCTTGTAATCTTTAGGCAAACACTAGGAACAAGTAAGATAGAGCAGACATTAGTCTCATTGTTTATTGCATTGCTGGAAAGAAAGTGTACCAATCATAACATGACCGGAGCAATTGGTGATCTTTCAGTCCAGCCAGCTATATTCAAGGTTACCTGGATATACCTCCTCGTGCTGTAAAGACAACTCCAAACTGCAACTCTAAAATCCCACCCCTGATTTAGCAATGCATTATCTTTGACCTTGGACAAGATCATATTCTTGTCAGAACACAATTTTCCAATCTTCTCCACAGAGATTCTGAACTATTGGAGTAATTCCTTACCATTTTGCATAACGACTTATTTAACAGTAGTGTGGTTTTAACTGAGATGTTCACTACCAAAGTATTATTATAGTAATCATAATAACAAGCCAGTTTTCTCTTTATAAGACATATCTAACACAAGAAAGCAGGTGAGGGATAAGTAAAGCTGTAGGTTAACTTAAGTAGCTATGCATATAAACCATAGATTTCCAAAATCTTCTGAGTGAGCTGAAAAGGCCAAGAGCTGAGAGTGATGGAGCTGTGATCACCACAGTAGAATGGTTCCCAGAGTTCTGGCCACAAGCTGGTGTACAGACAGAGGGGTTCAGCTAAGCCTGTTTCACCAGGACTACAGCAAGAAGGCATTTCAGTTCTTTGAAAAGCAGGAAACTCTCTCTAATTTGACTAAGTCTTCATCCTGTACTCCATCTTCCATCTAAACCTAAAACGATTCACTCTGTGGTAAGCTGCATGTGAAAAATTCCAGGCTTAGCTCGCAAAGAGGTAAAGCAGACATCTGGACACTGCATCTGACTGGCCGGTACTGGCAGACAATTCCATTTGAATCTTGCAGGATAATATTACCAGTACCAAAGTACCTTCAGCTATAAATCAGGGACGTGAATTTACAGCGGTTACCATACTCTGATGGCATTGTTGCCAGAAAATTTTGGCACCATTTGACATGCTATACAGAACTCTGTACCCTATCATGAGTAGCAGACAGACTCTTTATTGTTTCTCCCCATTATGCCCTTCATCAGGAAGGATAAGATAAGGATTCCCTGGCAACACAGCATCTGTTTGCAGGGAAACAAGAAGTTGGATTTGGCTGCCCACTTGCTTAAACAGGGAGAAATATTTTCTGGCCATCTCTGATGAAATGGCATGTTCTAACTCCTCTCTCAGGCAGAGTTTGGGAATAGAAAATGTAAACAGTGTCCAGAGGCCTGCCTTTTTGGAGAAAAATGTGATATTTCAGATCTTTTATGTAATTTTTAATCAATAACCTTCTGGATTTACCACCCACTGATAAAAACACAGGTGTTGCTCTAGCTATCGCATATGATAAACTGAAGGAAGAGAGTTTTTCTGTTTCAGACTTACAGGCTTATACATTCAGAAAAGTAACTTGGACTATTCAGATGAACAGAGAAACTGTAATTTAATGTCATATAACCAAAACTTTAATGAGACCAAGAATTTTGTTGCAGCAAGACAGAACCAAGATTTCAGGTGCTGGTTAGTTGCCGCTGGTAATGCTCTTCCACAACTAAAAAGATAGAAATGAGGGAGAATTCTCCTAAGGCCCCATATCTTCTGTAGAGGAAGCAATGCACTACAGTTCTGAAAGCAGCCATAGGGAGGAGAATTACAATTCCAGGCAAAAGGTTGGGGATGGAAAGTCAACCCAACACAGCAGCAAATACTGCCAAGAGAGGCAGGAAATAGAAGAGGAGCAGTGTTAGGAAATATGTAAAGGTAATCTGGCATTCTACTGATAGGAACCAAAAAGTCCGTAGAGTCAGCAATTTGCTTACTTGTTACTTGGTGCATGTTTTTATGACAAACTGACCTTCCTGTATTTTCTGAGCAAATCCAGGTAAAATGCAGTCTTTCCAACTTTGGCTCTAGAAGGATGTGGCAGGATGTGTCTCCTGCATTTCTTTTTAGTTTTTCCAGATGCACCAAGCCTAGAAGAACTAAAATGGATTTCTGGTCACATTGCCTATGATAACATGGACCAGACAAGCATTGAGAGTCCTGCAGAGGAAACACCCAAGTAGTGTCACGGGTTCACAGACTCCCCCAGAATTACTTGTAATTACTTGTAACAGTAATTCTCTCCAACAGATAAGTCAACATGACCTACCAATTCCCAGTGCTGTCTCCAGAGCAGAAGAAAGCTCTTGCAGACACTGCTCAGCGGATTGTGGCTTCAGGAAAGGGGATCCTAGCTGCAGATGAATCAGTGGGTAAGTTCTGGACATCAATCAGTTGGCAGTATGCAAGATGTTTTTTCATTTTCGTTTTGCTTCATATTTGAAATCAGTGTTGTAGATGAAAAACTTTAAACTGTTATCTGAGCAGAATCAATTCAGCCAGGCAGGGCTGCAGCAATAACAACAAAAGCTTACAAACTATGGGTTGAGAAGGGAAGCTCTGAACTGAAGCCCCAGTTCATTACTATTTATAAGGACCAGGAGGCCAGACAAATCTAGAACCTCTTTGTCTGGCCTTTGTCCACCTGACTAGGTACCATGGGGAACAGGCTGCAGCGGATCAATGTAGAGAACACGGAGGAGAACCGCCGAGCTTTTAGAGAGATCCTCTTCTCTTCAGACACTTCCATCAACCAGAGCATTGGGGGAGTGATCCTTTTCCATGAGACCCTCTATCAGAAAGACAGCAGGGGAAAGCCATTCCCAGCACTCATCAAGGAAAAAGGCATTGTGGTGGGAATTAAGGTGAGTATCTCTATGAGCTGGGCTGGCATCATAATCCCAACCCCATTTCCAGAAAATATTATATTTAGGGCTTCACTTTCTCCTGAAAAACATTTCCTCCTCCTCTTTCACACCCCTCTCCCCCCATTTTTGTCCTTGGTTTTAAAATTCTCTGCATTGCTTTTGTGCACATTTGCACTAGATGCTGGAACTTTTCATACACTAACTCCCATCTACTCACCATTCACTGAAAATAAGTATCTCCATGCACTAATCTAAATGTAATTCTTTCCACATCTGACAGGGTTCTTGAGCCATTCCCTGCAGGCATCTATATACACACTACCCCTCCTCTTCCCCAGTTCACTCCTTTTTCTTCCCCTTTGCTACAAGATTTCCCTCCTTTGCACCCTGAGGATGTTAAGGTCGACACATTACTAACAGTCAGCCTTCAAAGGCAGACCAGACATGGGTAAGAAGGTAAGAATAAGACCAATTCCCACCCTTCTGTAACCCTTCCTGTTTTTATGACCTCCACAGCTGGATAAAGGCACAGCACCTCTAGCAGGAACAAATGGAGAAACCACCATCCAGGGTAAGGAGAGATACAAGGAGTCTAATCTGGCCTGCGCAGCAAAAGCCATAGGGTGACTCACCTAAGATGCAGCCTTTGCTAGAGTCACAGTACTTTCCAGAGCTCCGTGAAGAGCAGCTCTCAGTGAAGAACTGTTCTCCTTCTGCAGGGCTGGATGGGCTGGCTGAACGCTGTGCCCAGTACAAGAAAGATGGTGCTGACTTTGGCAAGTGGCGTGCAGTGCTGAAGATCTCCAGCACAACACCCTCTCAACTTGCCATTCAGGAGAATGCCAACACATTGGCCCGCTATGCCAGCATCTGCCAGCAGGTACCTCCCCTCCAATAACTTTTCCTGAGATACTGCTGCCCCTTCTCCCTATTCTGTGTGATAACACACTAGGTAGCTCAAAAGGAGAATCCCTGTGAGGGTTTTGGGAAAGACAAGGAGAAAGAGCAGCACAGCACCAAGGAATACCACCAAAGTCAGGGCAAACAACAAGAACAGTTTTACTTTTGTAGCCCTATAGAATCCCATCTTTCTTTGCCTAGCATGGCTTGGTGCCCATTGTGGAGCCAGAAATCCTGCCTGACGGAGACCATGATCTTCAGCGCTGTCAGTATGTCACAGAGAAGGTAAGAAGAGATTCCTCCCTCTGTTTTGTGTAGACTTTGTGTAGTTTGTGCTCACAGATCTCAAAGAGCTTTGACCAAATGTCCTTCATAACTGCATCACAAAAATGAGCTGCTCCTAGGCACATAACAAATTCATAGGAAATCCAAGAGTATTTTCCATGTTTATGGATTTTCACTTCAATGGCAATATAAGTATTCTCAATCTCAAAAAAGATGTATCAGGACCAAATCAAATTACCTCAATTTCAGCAGGGACAAATCCCTTAAATATGAAGAGTTGAATCCTGGTCATCTCAAAAGCAGTGGGGTCTCCACAACCGCAACCCCGGAGATAAATTTGATGAGAAAGCAAAATTCAATTTGATCTTGCTACAGTACCAAAGAATAAGCTGTCTTTCCACAGCAGGCTAAGGTGAAGATCTGAGCAGAGGTCGGTATTCAATCCTCCTGTTTTCAGGTTCTGGCTGCTGTCTACAAGGCTTTGAATGATCATCACGTGTACCTGGAGGGGACACTGCTGAAACCCAACATGGTGACAGCTGGGCATTCTTGCTCCAAGAAGTACACCCCTCAGGATATAGCCACAGCAACTGTCACTACCCTTCTCCGCACCGTTCCTGCTGCTGTTCCTGGTAATTCCTGATTCATTCCTGCCTCTTCATTTCCACTCTCTCTCCCACCTCTGACATGCCTGCTCCTCTAGCACATAAAGGTCAGAGCCTGAGGTGGCTGGAACATTCTATTTCAAAGCCTCAAAACCTCTTGCTTGCAGGAATCTGCTTCCTGTCTGGAGGTCAGAGTGAAGAGGAAGCTTCTCTCAACCTGAATGCCATGAATCAGTCCCCTCTGCCTAAGCCTTGGAAACTGACCTTTTCCTACGGGAGAGCCCTGCAAGCCTCGGCCCTGGCTGCGTGGCTGGGCAAAAATGAGAACAAGAAGGCTGCTCAAGAGGCCTTCCGCAAGCGGGCAGAGGTACGAGGCTTCCCCCCAGCACAGAGAAGAGCTACTCTCCATGAAGGGACACATGTTGCACCTTCCTAAGGCTGCTCTGGATCCCATCCCTCCTGGCGCTTCATGTTCACCAGGGCATTACTCTGTTATTTCTGCCTTGCTTGGTTACTCCTGCTGGTTGTTCTTTGCACATCTGCCTTTCTTACCCCATGCTGATTGTTTCCACCTCTTATTTATTTATTTTTTTTCCCTTCTTTTTCAGATTAACAGTTTGGCTTGCAGGGGACAGTATGTCCTGTCTGGGAAGACTGACACAGCTGCCATGCAGTCACTGTTCACTGCTAGCTACACCTACTGAAATTGCAGGAACCTTCTTTCCTCCTGTCTCTTCTCACACAGTGGAAGATGTTCAGAAATGAAAGAAAAACATAGAAATCTAATTTCCCTCACCCAAACCGGAGATAGAATGGCTTAACTTCCTCTCCACCCTTCACTCCCACAATTTACCAAGGGGATATTCTTTTTTCATTTGCAAGTTCCAAGGAAAGGGAATTTTTTCCAAACAACGGCTGCCAGTGAATCATGAACTCCCCATCCCTCAGTCTGAAACTCAGCCCCTGGATTAGCAGGCAGATTCAGTAGTTCCCTAGCAATTCAAATAGCTACCCTTGCCCATTACCACAATTTGCAGCCACAATCCCGAATTATAAAACCTGACTGTATTCAATCATGTCAATAAAACAGTAATTGAAAACTAATCACTACCTCACAATTCTTTTTATTCTGTGTATACTTTACAATATCTTTCACACATCTGTGGTTTTCAGTAGTCCTTACAAAGATTGAGTCACAAAGCGTTACAGCTGGTGAGCTTGGGAAACTGAGGATATCAAAAGGAAATAACCCAATAGTGACATAGCTGAAGAGGTTAATCCTGCTGAGAGAAGCCTGGCAAACACTAAAACACTTGGGAGATGCACCCAGCAAGCAGCACTCGGGAATCAGGCCACAGATAAACAATACTACCTTCAGAAGCATCTTGTGTCTCTGGAGAACTATTGTCGGTGAGATGAGGCTGCTACACACTGTGTTAGGGTTGGACACATTGAGTCAGGGCCGTGCAAAGACCGTCCTTACAAATCACCTTTACAGTGGTGTTTTCCACAATTAACACAAAGCATGCATGAAGGCATCTTGGCCTACCTGTTGTGTAGCTTGAATAATGAAGCTGATGTTGCAGATCAATGGTTTGACCTTTGGCACGTTGCTGCATCCCTGTTAAAGGCATAAGCTTTGTTAGCTAAAGCACAGTCAGATGGTTGTCTTGAAAAAAAGGCATAAATGGCAAAACCAACAGGTCTAAGGTTATGTAAGAATAATTACTTGGTTATGTGTGACACCAATTAACTCATGAGGCTGTGGAGCAGCCCCCTAAACAGTCAGGTTCAAGCAACCCAGAGGACTCCACATCTTACAAGGGTCACCTCTCTCAGCTGGCTGCTCCTCCTAGCCCCTGGCACTCACTGCTCCTGCCAACATATACAGGGAAAACAGGCAAAATCATCACCCTATAATCACTTCCTCATGGCCTCTACATTAGTAACACAGACAATAAATAAACAGCCAATCCTTCATGTGGATCCAGTCATTGCATGATTAAGGCTTACATTTAGTCTCTCCTGACAATGAACAAAGAGCAGGTGATTTGCCAAAAAACACTCCAGAGGCTGATGCTAGTGTTAGGATTAACACCTCTCTCCTGCTTCAGTTGTGGTCCTCTGGGTCCCCACATACCTGAGTTCAGTGAAGCTTCTGCTCCTGATGAGTGGCATCCTACTGATACTCTGATTGAAGATCAATCTCAGAATCATTTGCATTAGAAATTACCTTAAAAATCAATTTTTCAACCCATCCAGTCCCAACCTTGCTGCTATGGGCAGAGACAGCTTCCACTAGACCAGATTGCTCTGAGCCCTGTCCAAACCTGGCTTTGAACATTTCCAGGCACGGGGCATTCCCAGCTTCTCTGGGCAACCTGTGTTAAGGCCTCACTGCCCTCACAGTAAAGAATTTGTTCCAAATATCTACTCTTCCCTTTTTTAGTTTTAAACCATCCCCCCTTGTCCTGTCACGATCTGTCTGCATAGAAAGTTCCTCTCCCTCTTTTTTATAAGCCAACATCAGCACCAAGATTACCAAAATTTCCCCCTATTTATGTATTTTAGCAAACAAAGCAACTACTATTCATTAACTACAAGTTACCTTATTTTCATAATAATTAGTATTCTGTCTGCTGTTGGTTAATGATCCTCTCACTTCTCATGCTAATTAGTCTGCCTGCTCAGTCTTTCTTTTCAGTCAGTGGTTTCTTGAATTGGT
>VYXF01011300.1:3788-25446 GCA_013397295.1 Polioptila caerulea | reverse complement strand
ATATGTGTTTATAACACCAACCTTGCTACCATCCCTAGGTCTGAGATCACTGAAGCCTGTCAAGATCTTAACCTTAACAAGGCAATTCTGCCAACAAGTAATTTGCCTTTCCAACACCTGGATATCAGTTAGAGCTTGTTGGCTAGTTTCTCTTACACGGACAAAATCTCCTGTCCTGTCGTTTAGGCCTGAAAGCACACAAAGAGCTAACATCAAAGAATGCCTTTTCCGAAGGAAGTTTTCACGCATTCCGTTTCCCATGGGGAGGGCCGGCNTATATGGGTGTGAAAATAAAGGAATAAACCAATACTATAATACGTATTTATAACAATCTTATATGTACAACACTCATCTTAATATTTGCGAAAAGCCAACCTTATAATACGTGTTTGTAACAGGAGTGGATTGAGGGGATGGACTACATTCCCCATGAGGTCTTGCGGGGCGCAGCAGAAATGCGTCACCCGCAGTGGCCGCGGGAAAGCGCCCGGCGCGCCCCGACCATGGCGGCGATGCGCGCAGTGGAGGCCGGAGTTCGGCCCCGCGGGGCTCAGGGCGTTCTGGAGCGGCCGCAGGTACCCGCAGATCACAGGGTGGGGGGTGGCTTCTGGCCTTCTTCGCATGCTGGGCCTTCGTCGGGCCGTAGCCCTCTGGAGGTCACTAAGTCCGACATCCTCTGAGCAAGTCTCTCAGGATTTGTCCAGGCAGCTTTGGAGCGGCCTTAGGGAAGGTGACTCCACAGGTTCTCTAGGCAACCAGCGCCCACCGAGGTGCACTGCTGGCGGGCGGGTGCAGTGGTGCAGGGTTGGAGCCTTTAGAGCTGTAACTGCTTTTGTTAGGAGTGGGAGGAGAGGGAGTTCACAGGAATGAAAAACAGACATTTTGCATGAAAACATGCGTGGCTTATTGATTAGATTGTGGCATATAAGAAGGTAAAATTTTTTACTTAAAACTAGTGATGATTTTTTTTACATGTGGGCACTGATGTTCTTCTGTATTAGTGGTTATTTTCTGTTATGCTTTTTATTCACAGCAAATTAGAAAATGGAGCTGTAACAGAAAACAAGTAACTAATCTTGTTAAAATACTGTTTTTACTCAAACCAATGAAATAAGGTGGGAGGGTGACTGCTCTGCACAGGCAGCCTGTGTGGGGAGCAGCACTTGTGGAAAGCCTGTGCACTTCTGGATAACAGGCCTGATGAGTCCATGGGATATGTGAACAGTCTGGATTGGGTATGGTTTAAAACACCACGAAAACAAAAATGCTCCGACTCAGTCTTGAGTAGCCCAGAGGCTGAAAATGTTTCTGTTTTGCCAGCAGGAAGGAGCAAGGAGAAGTGGAAGGAGATCGAGTAGTTCCTGAGAAGGAGAAGAGTGAGCCCAGCCTGATCTGCCCTCCACCACTCATCCGGAGTTACCTCCCTCCTGAGAACCTGCAGAGCTGCCTCGAGGCCCACATCAGGGAGGTCTTTGGGCCCTCTCTTCCCGAGGACTGGCAGCAGACTCCCCTGCAGGAGAACAGGCTGAAGCATCACCTGCTGGCCCGGCTGGCAGCGGAACTGGGTCACGCTGTGCCGAACTCCCAGCTGCACCAGATGCGCTGCGCCAGGGATGTTCTGGGTTTCTATCAAACCACCGTGAAGGGTGGGACCCAGATCGATGAACTCACAGCCACAGACCTGCCCCTGAACCTGAAAATCATCTGGCAGCAGTGAGTCTGCCACAGACCATCTCTATGCCTGGCTTGTGCTGCAAGGCAGCAGCAGAGCCCTCTCCTTGGGGTGAAATCTGTGAATTGAATTAATAAAGGTTCACTGAGCTGTGCTCCGGTTTGGCTGTTCCTGTTCTGCTCTTTTTTCCCTGCAGACCAGTTCTGGTGAGGCAGTGGAGCAGCATGGGCACTACCAGCTGCCCTTTCCCTGCTGCCAGAAACTGACAGGATCCAGTGGGGATAAATAACCAGACTATCTCCACAGTTTCTACTCTGCACCTCTGTGCTGGTTTTCGCTGGGGTAGAGTTAATTTTGTTCCCAAGGGTTGTGGTTTTGACCTGTGCTCATCTCAGGGCTGATAATACAGGGATGTTTTTGCTATTGCTAAGCAGGCCTTGCACAAAGCCAAGACCTTCCCTACATTTTTTACTGCCACACTGGTGAGGGGCCTGAGGATACATGGGAGGAGACACAGCCAGGACAGGTGACTCAGGGGATATTCCAGACTATATGGCATCAGGTTCAGTGTATAAAATGGGGAAAGAAGAAAGAAGCAGGGAACATTTGGAGTGATGGGATTTGTTCTTCCAAGTCACTGTGATGTTGCAATGGGACCCTGTTCTGCTGGAGATGCTGAACACCAGTCCAGCCATGGGAAGCAGGGTATTAATTCTTTATTTTGTTTGGCTTGTGTGTGCAGCCTTTGCTTCCCCTATTAAACTGTCCTTATCCCAACGCATGAATTTTCCAGCTTCTACCTTTCTGATTCTCAGGACCATGGCAATGTGCTCCTCACTACTCACACTGTGGCTCACATAGATCTCCCACTTTTGTTTTGCTGCTGTGAAAGCCAAAGCCTATGTGGCCACTCCGGGGATGTGCTTGGCAAGCATTGGAGCGCAGATGCCAAGCTCTGGAATGCTTTTTCCAGGTCTGATAAATGGCACTGTAGCTGTCTGTCTGGCTGGATTTCTTCATACTGCTCCTGGCTGGCCCAGATCTGGCAGTCAAAACTGAAGGAGTTGCCAACAGGACTGATGTGAGGATTAGTCTGGGTTACCTGTGCTAGCCTTCAGGATGCTGTGATCTTTCAATTTCTCTTTCTTAACAGGAAAAAAAAAATACAAACCAAATATGAAAATTTGTTCAATTGACCTGTTTCATACCTTACCATATGTCAACAAGAGCTCTCATGAAATGAAATATTCAACATAATCAAAATTTATGTTTTCCTTGCAGAGGATGAAGCTTGGTAGGTTTTGTAGCATAGAATTCAGTTGAGTTTTACTTCTGCTTTTACTTATATTTACTTTCGCTTGAAAACATCAGAACACTGCATGATTGCAATACAGTGTGGCCTAAGTAATCCATGATTTTATGAAACATGCTGTTGGGGGTTGAATTGCTTTCTTATAGAATTTTGTTTCCCAAAAAGAAGTTGCTAGGAAGTAGATTGCTGGGTGCTTATAAGCACTTGAGGGTACTTAGAAGAGACAAAGGAGGTAATGGTCAAAGCGAGGGTGGCACCGAGACACCTCTCTCTCTCTCTGGGGTGCTCGGAGGGAACAGAGGGAGTTTGGGTGTTTTGGTCTGGGACTGCGGAGAGATCGGGGGCAGACCTCACCTGGAGCTGAGCTCGGAGTGACTTTTCGTGGGTCCCCTCGGGAATTCAGACCCTGGTATNAAAATTATAGCCATTCAGAGAGAGGAATTTTGCATTCTCCATTGCAAGAGAAACTCCTGCTTTCCCTAGCAGGCACACCTGTCTTCAAACTAAGACACATGCCACCAGACTTTACATCCCTGATTTGTGGATCAGATGGGATACACTCTCCTTAAGCATCAATACAGTTTATATTTAAAAGAGAAAGTAACCATTTAATTCTTTTCTCTGGAGGTCAGCTGTCTGCTTTTACCACTCAGCATTCACACAATGTTTTTTTTTCATTGGTGTTTGTTTGGTTTTTTTTTTCATGAGTTCACACAGAAAATTCCTGTACGAAAGAGCAGTTTATATTGTAATCTTTCCAAAAGTGCAGTCAACACAAAGCGAGTGTTCATGGAATTCTGAAGAAGAAAAGGTAGGTATTTCACATAGTGTTTTCTATTTCTAGAATGTTGTTGAGAAGTCTGACAGTAATGATTGGATCTCCTCTTCATGGAGATTTCACACCCTTAGAAAAATACAGATCCCTGCAGAATAATTTGTATCTACACAATTGTGGATTCTTTGGGACTCTTTCTTCTTCTGTTGACAAATGGAATAGAGAAATATCAAGAACAGAGAATTTACTAACTGGTTCTTCAGGCAGTTAGATTATAAAAGAAAATACAGACAAAAGTAATAAATTAATAATGGAGAGCTGGACAAGGACACCAAGCCTCTTGTCTTCATTTCCCTGTCTCCTGAAGCTGGAAGTTTCTTTTCTTTCTTCCCCTGCTGACCAGGTGGCAAAATCTGTTCCAGAATCAGTGACAGGATCTTTTCAGTTCACAGGTCTAGAATGAGAGCAAAGCAGGGAAGCCAAAGGTTCTTAAGAAAAAAACGCCAAACCAGTAAAGGGTCGGGGAAAAAATCGTCTTCATTTGTTTTGTGTCAGCTCAATGAGGAATTGGGCCAGAGTACTTTGGAGGATGCAGTTCCGCCTATTTTCTGTTGTGTGTTCATGAAATGGACTCAGATATCTGAGAGTACTGACCATGGCATTAGCAGGCAGATAAGAACAAAGATAGACAAAATTAACTTTGTCCGTAAACTGTAACAATTATAGACCCGCTAAGATTTACAAACCACAATAAAGGATGGAATTTTAATGAGCAAATATTTGGTCTACAAGGGATGTAAGAGATCACAGATAATAAATATGGGTCCTTGTTCACAGTATGTGCACCTGATGTGGCTGTCTTCTGCTCTTTGCATTGTTTGTGTTTGGGTTTTTTTTCTTTTTTCAAGATCGCTGAACAGACAGCTGAACACACATGGCTGGCTGAGAGAAATTAAAATTATCTTGCCTTCTCATTTTCATACCTACAATAGATAGTAGGGGAAAAAGAAGAAAAAAAATGGGAGAGAAAGAAATATGCCAGATGAGGTTTTTGTACGCTAACCTGAAGGAAATTGCAACAAGTGTTGACATTTTGGCATTTAAAATTTGCTTTTACAGGGGTCTAAGTGGTGGAACCTGAGCGTTCTTCACTTTCTTCTACTGAAATATTCGCCATGAAGTGTAAATGAAGACCAAAGAGTTTTTCTCTACATTAGCTTGCCAAAACGTCTGAAGTTGTGTTTAAATGGGTTGGCAACACCGGGTTATCCTTCGGAGACGAGGGCTCTTTCCCAGGCAGACCAACTCCAGCGTTCCCTGACATTCCACACTGCCCTTCAGCGTCACGTAAAGAGCGGGAGGAACTCCTCAGGGGAACAGGTCCTGGCAGCTGCACGGGCATCCCAAACAACTACTCGGCGGCAGAGAGGGATGGAAGGGGGTTCCGCCGAGCTTGGAGCAGAGTTTCGTTCCGGTCCCGGCTCGGTGACGGGCGGAGCGCAGCGGGACCAGGCGGAGCGCGGCAGCGCTCAGCGGAGCGCGGCAGCGCACGCAGCTGCCAGGACCTGCCCAGGACGCTACTGCGCATGCGTGGCGTGCTGTAGTTGTTCCCCTTCTCTACATTTTTCTCCGGATCTTTTTCCTTCTCTTCGTCTTTTTCCCGTTCCTTCTTCCTCCTTTTTCAGTTTCCTTTTTCCTCTGCCACAGTAGCCATGGGGAAGCTGAACGTGGTGATGCTGCGGTACCTGTCCCGAGAGCACTTCAGGGTGCTTACCGCGGTGAGCAGGCATGGGCAGCGGGGCCGGGCCGGGCCGGGCCCGGTCAGGCCGGCGGGCGGTGTCGCAGCCGGCGGCGGAATGGACCCGCGGGTGGTGCCGCTGCCCCTCCTGGGGCTCCGTGCTGGCCTCTTCTGGGAAGGGCCCGCTTCGGGCCGGTATTTCCTTCGGTATTTCCTTCGGCCGCCCGGCCGGGGTGAATCGGGAGGGGCAGGGAGTTCTTGGGAATGCTCGGAGGTTCTCTGGGGATGCCCTGGTGGTGGCAGACCCATCACGGTGAGGCAGCATACCCAGCGTCTCTTATCTTTCTGCTTTCATAACTGGGACTGAAATCTAATTAGCATTCATGTCCTGGCTGGCACTGAAGAACTTCCCAGGGTGGATTGTGCTGCCAAGGAGCAGTGAAGCAAATGGAAGGATTTATTAAATCTTTAAACGTAGAAAGTAAAGTCTTAAAATCCGTAGTCTGTAAGACTTGCGTCTTTGAAAAGGGATTTTACTCTTGAGCAGGACCTGATATTTCATTATTGAACACAGGACTGACAAATCTGTTTTTAATTACTCTTTTAGGTGGAAATGGGCATGAAGAACCATGAAATAGTTCCTGCTAGCTTAATTGCTTCCATTGCCAGCCTTAAACATGGTGGCTGTAATAAAATTGTGAGAGAGTTGTCGAAGCACAAACTTCTGGCATACGAACGAACTAGAAGTGAGTTTGAATTTTGTGGTGGACTCCATTTCTTATCCTGTCCCTAGTGCCTCACAGTGGTACTTGCCCAACAGGTTGGGATGTAGGAGTGCCTAGAGTGTTCGCTTTGCTTTCTCTTGGATTCAGCCTGGAAATGTGACTCCAAGAGAAATGTGGGTTTGTGCAGCACCAGATGCTGTGTTTGTTTGTACCTTTAGAAGTGACAGGCAGAAAAAAGATGAACAGTTAACTTTCTTCTTTGGTCAGAATAAGGTAAAAAGAGTCATCACTTGAAGCAATGTTCAAGTGCGTATAGGAATCAACCCAAATGAGTGATATCCTCACAGTTCTGGAACAGACTGCCCAATCCTTGGACATTTCACTGCCTCAGGAGTAGCTGCTAAAGCAGTATTCATTATCTGCCATATGACAAAGTTGTGCAGGCCTTTCCCCATTCCCTTCAGCCTTTTAGTTGGATCTGGCCCTTCGAACGCAGTGGGGATGTCCATGGGAAATACCTTTCCCTTTAGTCTCAGTTCTTCAGAGAACTGAGGGCTGCTTCAATCCAAGTTAAACATCATCACCGTTCAGTCAAGTTGGGCTGGTAAGAACCCAGGAGTGAACTCTTACTTGTGTGTTAATGTACTTTAAGAAACAAGGCTAAATAGAGATTTATTTTAAATGTGATGTATACATAATAAGGACTGAAATGTATTTTGTTTTTACCCAGCTGTCCAGGGTTATCGGTTAACTAACGCAGGATATGATTACCTGGCTCTGAAAACTCTCTCTTCCCGACAAGTGATCAGTTCTGTGGGAAACCAGATGGGTGTTGGTAAAGAATCGGGTAAACTAAAATAACATTTTTAATAATTTTTTAAAGCAAACACATCTGTAATATTGCAGATGTTTTGCTAGAAACTAGGGGAGTTTTCCTCTGGATAGGCAGATCAGTCAATGTCAAACACTAGAATGTATTTGAACATAGCATGTTAAAGTGCTCTGTGAGGCTTCTGGCTAGGTTTGGGTATTTTTTCATAACAGTGTAATTGCATTTTGCCCATTTTGTCTGTTTCTTAGTTCATTATTTATAAAGGTACTTTGCAGGCAGGTGCTGCTTGTGTTGTGTTTTGTGAAGAGTTTCAAACCATTTAACAAAAAGATAATTTCAGCTTTTTCATCCCACTTAAAAATAAGGTAGTAAAGTAAAATAGGTTCAAAACTATTGGAACACTATCTTGGTTCCTCTTACATTCATGCAGTTTGACACAGAATGTGACTTTTGTAATTGGAGAAGGGGATTATTTGGGACAAATGCTAGAAATTAAGTTTAGGGTATTTGTTAACACTTTAGAGTCTGGTCCCTTGAGTTGTCTATCCATTCATCAGGAAGGAGAAGCTCTTCCAGGGTATGGTTAAGAACACCAGAACACTGAAAGATGCTTCAGATCTCATCAGCATTTCATCTGTTGGAGTACCATGAACTCTTTAACAGTAATTTCTTCACATTCAAACCTCTGATACACACTATGTAATCAGCTATCTTTGCTAAAACTGGTGTGTCAGAAAGGGTGAGGAGTGAAGTAACAAACTTTCACTGCACTTTTTTACCTGGCTTGTTAGATATAATTCATTTCCTAGATCTGTGCTGTTACTTATTTTCTAGATATTTATGTTGTTGCCAATGAGGTGGAGCAACAGTTTGCACTGAAATTACACCGGCTAGGGAGGACCTCCTTCCGAAACCTGAAAAAAAAACGTGACTACCACAAGCACAGGCACAAAATGTCCTGGCTGTACTTGTCCCGGATAGCGGCAATGAAGGAGTTTGCCTACATGAAGGTAAGTGACCACTCACACAGTGCCAGCAATGGTGGGACAGGCTGGAAAATGCCTCTCAGGCTGTATTTTGATCTTTTTTGTGTTTTATCTTGGGCTTGTCTTTTGCTGTGTTTGCAATACTGGTAGAATTCATGCTTCATTTTTTCTCTCCCCTAATGGACTTAAAGTATACATTTCAGAAGGTTTCAATGCAACTTGCTTTGTACACTTCCCATGCCAAAATAAAGCTTTGCCATTGAAATCAGGTGTCATGAGAGAATTTCAAATTAACAATGTTATTTGTGGATAGATAAATCTATATATCACCAGTTCTGCAGCTTTTCCTTCAAAATTTATTGCATAAACTAGGAAGCAACTGTCATTTCTTAAAATTAATCTATTTTTTATTTTACCAAGCTTTCACTTGTTGCTGTGCTGTTGAGGGAAATCTTTCAGATCGAAACTGGTATTTTGTTCTAAAAAGGCACACTTAATTCTGTGCTGTGAGAAAAGATTTAATTCCCAAGCATATACTGCTACACTTGAATTCTGTGGGTTTTAACTTGCTTTTAAAAAACATAGCTATTGTATAGTGATGAAAGATGATAGCTGAAAATTAATGATTAATAAAAATCTAGTTTTTCTTTCTCCTTTTGTGCTATTCAAGAGTAATATATATGTGAAATATGATTTTCTTGTTCTTGTAAAAAAAAGCCATGTCTCAGTGGCCTCCAGAGAGAGAGAAAGAACTAACACCATCCTTTAGAACCTCTGTATTAGTCCAGGTGATCCAATTGGTAAAGACTTAACATGGTGAGAACTTGTAGGCATCAGTTTCCCTGAGAAGAGGGTTGGGGGAGCTTTAATTGAGTGCTGAAAAGCAGTAATGCTTAAGTAACAAAAACTATATTTATATTGCTTTAACTTAGGGCTCTTAGAACACTGGTAACAACAGAATGAGTAAAAATAGAATGAACTCATTAAAAAGTTGAGTGGATCCTGTGAATGACTAAATTTGTGCTAGAAAAGGCAAACAGGAGAGCTTCAAAATATTATGACCTGGCTAATATTATAGCTAATCTTAAGTGTGGTACTATGCTGATTATTACTATTTCTTGTGTTTACAGCAACTGAGCATAGATTGACTAATCAGGCAGGAGTGTGTTGGCAGAAGCTTAGCGTGGAATTCTTTTCTAATGCCAAATACCCCATTTCCAGTCCACAGGCTAATGTACCATATAAGGTTCTGTAATTTCTCCATTCTGTTGAGGTTTTCTTCCAGATGCACAATAATTTAACTGTAGGCAGTACATTCAGTCTAAACTTTGGAATTTTATTGTCTTTGCAGTGAAAGTTCCAATGGCTCTGATGCTGTTTTCCTTCTTAAGCATGTGATTTGGGCAATATATGCTGCTACCACAGTGATATGTACTGCTTATCATAGATGTGGGTTTGTTAATGTATGTAATGTTTCCTTAACTACTTAATTTTAATTTTTCAATGTGTTGTCTCTTTCCAGGCTTTGCACGACAGAGAATTTCCTGTTCCAAAACCCATAGACTACAACAGGCATGCGGTTGTTATGGAACTTGTTGATGGATATCCTTTGTAAGTAGTGAAGCTTGAATTCTCTGTGTTACAGAGACCCTGACAGCTTTAGGAAAAGTAACAGGGTTAGGGTTTTTCCTTGTTTTCTACAAAGAAATTGCACATTCTATATGTTACTTTGTATCTGGAGTATTAATATCCCTCGTGTTCTGAGCTCCAGTTTGGGATCCTTGCCCTGTTAATTCAGGTGAGTTTGTACGCACCTGAATTAACGCTTCTGCACCATGTATAATCTGGTTTTGCACCTTTGAGAAAGATTATTTTGCTTGAGTTTTTCAGCCCCTAGAAACATTAAATATTATTGAGGTTTGTAGATGAAGGGTTGTTTTAGTTTTGAATGCAAAAGGCCTAATACAATCACCCAGGACTAACATGGAGATTTAAGGTGTCTAGTTATAGAGCAGACTCTTGTCTAGGATTCAAGACCTTAAGTTTAGTCAAAAGAGAATTAATTCCAAAGTAAAACAGTTGAAGAATAATGTGGAAAAGATTTCATTGTGTTCTGTCTTCCCACCCTCATTTGTTAAATAGTTCCACATCCATCGTGTAAACAGAACACTTCAAGTTCCTTGTGGGAGTCCACAGTGGAAGTTTACTTTTTCCCTAACACAATCTAGAAAATCTGATTTTGTGAAAGAAAATGCCATGGGCCATTTGAATTTCAGTGTAAGAAGATTTATCTCTTCCTGACACGATAAGATTACCTAAAACAGGAGAAATATAAAAGTTTGCTGGACCATTATTTACATAATGCATTATGACAGCCGTGCTCAGTGGAAGACAGTGAATGTGAGTTTAGATGAGTTTTAGCCTGGATATAAGGAGATATTTTCTCCTCTTGAGGACACAGAGGCAGTGGCACAGGTGGCTTGGGAAGGTTTCACTGTCTCTCTCCATTCCCAGAAGTTTTTTTTTTCCAACTAGACAGAGACCTGAGCCCTCTAATATGGTCTCAGAGTTGACTCAGCTTTCAGGATGCTGGACCAGAGACCTGAGGGCCCTTTTAATTTGAATTACTCTGGCATGTATTTTGTATATTTTATCTGTATTTTTAAATTAAGTCTTTCAAGGTTCATAATATTATATTTTACTTAACTTTTCAGGTGCCAGGTGTACCAAATGGAAGATCCTGCTGCTGTCTACAGTGAATTAATGGATCTGATTGTAAAACTTGCCAATCATGGTCTCATCCATGGGGATTTCAATGAGTTTAATCTCATTTTGGATAATAATGACCATGCCACTTTGATTGATTTCCCTCAGATGATGTCAACATCACATGCAAATGCTGAATGGTAGGTTTAGATTTAAAAGTGTTTTCCAGGTGAATCTGACAAATGCGGATAACAGTAGTCAACCATGACTTGTTTTTTCCATAAGTCTTTTCCAGAATCTTTTTCTGCCCTTGCTATGAGGCAGCACAAGTAGTGTTCCAAACAAAGAATGAGTAGGAATGTCTCTGCAGAATAAATATGTGATGAATTGCTTCTCAGAGATAATACTATTGTTTGGTTAAGAAACAATAAATTAACTGTATCCAGTTTCTCTTCCTAACCTTTTGGCTTGAGATCACTATTAGAAATAATTTTCAAATAAAATCATGTAGGATGAATGCTTCTCATTGCAATAGACTTCATGATACTTTTTTTGTACAATTCTGTATTTTTTACAGGTATTTTAACAGAGATGTTAACTGTATTAAGGAGTTCTTCAAGAAACGCTTCAACTATGAGAGTGAGCTCTTCCCAACCTTCAAAGACATCAGGTAGAAATGACTAGATGAATTTGAGTTCAACTTAGGGCAGTAGTGTTTGTTTTCTTAGAAAAGTGGATTCCTGTGAGAGGCCTGTGAGATGATGAGAGATTCCTGTGTGAGAAATAAAAAAAAATAGGCCAGACTATGCAATTTTAAGTTGTATTTTTCTCATTTCTTTTGTGTTTTCTTCAAAGTTACTGTAAGTGGTTTTCAAGTGTGCTTTAAAATCCTCTGCTGCCTTCTTTGTCTTCTTGCAACCAAGGAAGAGAGGTCAACCTGAAAGCTTGATCCAAATGATGAATGTCCAGGAAATGTTAACAGTGATGCAGAATCAGCCTGTTTGACAATTCTAATACATTGAGGATTAATTTGGGTTTCTGTTTTAAAACTGGTTTTAAAATGCTTATAAATAAGGTGACTGCCTCCTCAGGCACTATTACATTTAAACGTTTTTTCCTAAAGTCTTTTGCTCCTTCTGAAAAGTAGACTAATTTTTCATTCATTTTAAGACTGAAACTGTTGCAATGAAAACGGTTTTATTTCATCCTGAGCACTTTTTTTTAAGGAGTTCTACACTTCATTCAGCCTTTGTGTGTCAGACTCTTAATTATTTTGTTTTCTTTAACATGATTTGAACTTAAACCCAAATGTTATTCCTGCTAAAATAAAGCAATTTCCTGTAAAAAAAACCCATAAATGCAGGTGATGGAATTGTCTTCTGGAGGAGCTTTCCTCTCTTGGGTTACATTCTAAGTTAATATTTCACCTAAAGCTCAACACCATTATTTTGTGTGTTTCAACAGACTGTATCTTTTTTGTTAATAGTGCTTGGTTAGCATTTTAAACCCAAAATGTAGTATATTGGTAACTTGGCTCATTAAATTTAGCATATTAAAAGAAAACATTCCTCTTTCACAGGCGAGAGTGTTTTCTTGATAAAGAGATTGCTGCCAGTGGCTATGCAAAGGAGATGCAGGAAGATGGTGAACTGCTTTACCCTGCAGGTTCTGATGAGGATAACAATACAGAGGTGTTAGAACTTGCAGAGGATGCTGAGAAAGAGCTCAATTTCTTCAGCAAAAATGAAGAAAACAGCAAAGACTTCACATGTGAAGTCGGTGATTTCTGTGAAAGCAGAGCCTCTGACAGCACTGTGAGCAGCAGTGAGGAAGAGGCTGATGCAGCTGAAAGCACTGAAAATACACAAAGATTGAATATGGCAGTGTTGAGTTTGGCCTTGGAAAAAACTGAAGGGCCAGCTGTGCCTTGGAAGGCCAGTGAAGATGCAGAGAGTTCTGCAATTACTTCTTTTAAGGGCAAACGATTAACTGAAAATGCTGCTGAACTGGAAGGTCAGGCAGGTCAAGGAGGTTGCTGCGAGGGTAAGGAGAATGAAGATGAGTGCCCTGAGCTGGTCATCTCATCAGCTTTAAATGAAGAATTCAGTCATTACAGGTAAAGATTCACATTTACTGTCTAGGAGTATGGCCCTTCCCTTGCTCCCAAAAATATAAATATGACAAGTAGCTCAAGAAGGACTGATCTTCAGGTGCCTTGTTTAAACTGAAGACTAAAAATTCAATTTCTTTTGGAAACATAGCAGTAAATACCCTTCCTATTGGTGCTGTGGTTGTCCAGCTCTGTTATAGTATCTAATGAGAAAACAGGTCTTCCATTTCAAAGACCAGCCTATTTTTTGTGGTGGATTTTTTCCCATTTTTCTTCATTTTTGGTAATACTGATAATGAAGTAGTTCTTGATGTTAAAGTACTACTTCTAAATAACTTTCATGAGTAAGTTTATAATTCAGATACTTTGTGTCAAAGCCAAATGTTCTGCTGCTCACTCAGCTGAAGTTAGCAAGAACAAGTTCCTTGGAGTGTTTTATGCTAATATATTGTACTGTATGATTTCTGGCTTTTAATTCCTTTCTTGACATACTTAGAAATTCCTGCTTGCCTTCAGACTAACCCCTTTTGTGTGAAATTCTATTTCTTGAGTTTGTCAGCCTACCATGTATGTCGTTGATCATAACTCTTCCTCATTTGTTTTTGCTTTTCAGTTAAATATTGTCAAAACATTGTGCAGGATCTCAAGTGTTTTAGTCCCCTGAGGTTTCTCTTCTTGTGCTTGAAATTTACATGGCTGTTGTGCAATGAGTTCTTCCTTTCACAAAGTGCCTGTCTTGAACAAACAATGTTAGTGTTTAAAACTTGCATGTACTGTTGCAAGTTTTCAAGTTGTAGCCCAGAAAGTGAAGACTCAAACAGAGTACTCATAAAGGCAAAGGTGTGTTTATCTTTCTAGTGGAATAATAGATTGATTTATGTGTTTCAGTAATGAAGATGGTATTGTTCCCATTGCTGGGCACAGGACAAGAACTAAGAGCATCACATCAGTCAAAAGTGTTGGGAGCTGTTCAACCATTCCTCTGGTAAATACTATTTTGTTATGTTGTCATCTAGTTTACCCTCAGACCACCTTAAATTGCACATAGCTGTTAGTACCTGTTTCTGAAATTGTTCTCTGGCATTAATCATCTTCAAAAACAGTTACCATCTATCTCTCCAGTGTGCATCTCCATTCCCGCAGAAAAATAGGACTGATACTGCTGTAATTTTTTACAGGGAGCGATTTCTAGCGCTCTGCTTCATATTTTGCTTTTTGGTCTCTCACTGAAGCTCCGTATCAACTAACAACTCTCATTTACCCAATAACTAATTTATATTAATAGATGTTAATACACTAACAGCATCAGTTCATCCATTTCTGTTGCTAGCCACAATTAATATTTTTTATTTTAAATGTGGATACTTGAGTCTAGATTTAATTTTGCCTTTCTCACCTCTCTTCTGAAGAGATTTCTTCACATTGTTTTCTGAAAGATTTCTGTGAACTCACCTTCAACAGTGATATCTTTGGCAGTTTGAATTTGACCATCTGAATTACATAAATCAGGACATTTTCACCAGAATTTAATGTGCTTTTCTTCAACCCCAGACTAGGCAGTAGGTGATATGTCTACTTGACATCAGGAGTTTTGGAACACATGTAGGTTGTGATGATGGAAAGACTGATGAGTCTTTCTACCAAGTGCTGCAGTTCAGCAATAGAATTCGGTGAATCTACATTAGATTAAATGTCATTATGGTACCTACCTTGCAGACTTTATTCTAGCAACTTTCCAGCAAGATATGATTCCACCATGACAATATAGATGAAAATGATTTGATTTCTGTTTTTGTTCAAAGAAAAAAATGTACAAGTGTGTGCTTGGCATCAGTGTGGCAACTTGAGCTGGGACATGCTACAATCTACAAAATCATGGCTTCATTTTTGTTGTGGACAGATATTGCCATCACAAGGGAGAGCAGAGCTCAGAATGAGCCACAAGTGCAAATAACAGATTAAATTTCATAGAACTGCCAGTTTTTATGCCAGTTTGATGGAATGGGAAAACTGGAGGAGGAACTGTAAATCACTAATTCCCCATCTCTCTTAGCCACAGTTGTGTTACAGAGTTGTTGTTTGCCATTAGAATTATTCATATTTTTGTAATCTAAACTTCAGAATAACCAGGGTGCTAAAAAACCCAGCACAAACTAAATGATTACTGTTGGACAGAGAATGTTCTGCAATATTACATTTTTGTATAAGGCCTATGTTCTTCACAGAGAGGTGTGTGTCCTTTAGTAAGGAACACACTTGAAGGTTAATTTTAAAATCAAAACAATATTTAAAATGCTATTTATTATAGCGAGGACTATCAGAAGACAAAAGCATAGATAACCCCATACTCCTTTAGGTGTTGTGAGTTCTGAGGGTGTAGCACACACACAGCACTCCATGCAGACTTTGTCCATAGCAGAGAATCTCCTTTTTCAGTCAGCTGAACTGTTTTATTATTTTCTTACAAGGAAACAACTCTGCGTATATCATGAATCGTGAGTGTTCGTGTTGGTCCTGAAAAAATTCTTTTGTCATGTCATGTCTTACTGCTAAATGATTTAAAGAAGTTTTGATGACAAATTGTATGTTTGTCTGTAGGAGCTGGTGAAACAGAAGATAAAGCGTCAGCGGACCAAGCAGCAAAAGTCTGTTTTGAAGCAACAGCTGCAAAAAGGGGAGGCAAATACTTACACCAAACAACGTCGAGAAAATATGCACAACATTAAATTGAGCTTGGATGCAGCCAGTTTCTGGGAATAATTTATTGAAGCTCCCATGGAACATGAAGAATGTATGCAGCTGACAGGTTCATGCTAATTTGCCAATAATCCTTTTATTTAAAGGAACAATCTCTGCTATGCAAACTAGATGTTTTTCTGGGAGTTAATAAATCTCATTCTCATTCCTGTGACTTTGACTGGGAGGTTGTATGTTGTGTTTCTAGTCAAAACTGATGACTGTAATTTACATAATATCTGTAGTATTGATTAAGAATATGACAGGAATTATGAGCAGTGTTTTGTCATAACTGAATTGTGGTGTGTTTGTTGTGTAAAGGCACCAAAATCTTTTTTTTTTTGTCAGTTGTAGATGCACAATTATTTGCATAAATGTAAAATAGAAATAGTTTTTGCTAAGTTAGTCAGATGTGACATTACTTTCTTTTAACTTTTCTTCAAAAACTTGGGGACTTAGTCAGATGTAACAAAACTTGGATTCATTGGCTGAAATAGTCATTTAGTGCAGGATGTGACTATCTGCAAGAGCTTAGAAACAGAAATAGGAGAAATCATTAAAATATTTATTAGCACAAGCACATTTTCGAAGTGCTGTTCTACAAAACAGTACTGGAGCACAAAAAACCCTACTGCCATTCAACTTCTTCATTCTGAAGGTAAAAGTTGCTTACAGTTGATATAAAATGTTAATCACAAAATAATCTTAAATTACAACTGACAAAGATCGGTAAAAGCAGTATTCAGCAGTCATTTAGAAATATTTCAGTATTTTGCTTGCAAGAGTGTTCATCCCTCAAACATCATTACAATTTGCACAAAATGCTACCTCAACGCAATTCCATTAATATTTCTGTTTGATCCATCAGTACTGGCAGAGCTGACCAGCAGGAGTTTAGTCTCTTTTGTGTATCCATTCTGATTAGTTTTGGAGTTGTTTGGTTGATGATTTGCTGTTTTTCTTTTAAATATTCCGTGTCTTCAGATGTCCTGGACAGTACTCAGTAGGCAGAAAACCCCAAAACATTAAAAAACCCCCAGAATACACCCCTACAGACACAGTGCTCATTAGAAACGCCAGAGCATTTATCTTCCTATAGCAGACACTGCTGCTGTTTTACAAGAAGTAACAGGAAGTAATTTAACCTGGTAGTTTGGGGTGTTAAATGTGAAAAATCAAACTTCTCCTTTTCGCTGGCACTCACTGACACTGGATATTCTCACCTGTGGCTCCCAGTTCCTGTCACTCTACCCACGACCGGGGTGCAGCAGCGGCTGTCTGCACGAGGGGTGCTGACACAGCCATATGGCTATCAGAGCGTACAGCCCACGGGCAGAGTAAGTTCGGGCCGCCACTGGCATCGCCATGTCCCCTGCGGCGGCCGGGCGGACTGGGGAGGGCAGAAGGAGGCGTTTCTGCAGCTGAAGCCTTTCTCCGCCGAGGAGCCGAGCCGTGCCCGCCCGCCGCCCCTTCCCGCCGGGATGGCCGTAGGGTGGGGAGGCGGCGGTGGCTCTGAGCTGCCGGGTGCTGCCTACCGGGGGCCGCAGCAGCCGCATCCGCTGGCATTCCGCGCTCCCGGATGAGCGGGCTGCGCACCTACAGCACGGGGCCGGGAGCGCCGCCGACTGGCTCTGCAGGAGAGGACAGCAGGACGCGCTCCGCGGGTAGAGACGAGCTGCACTCGCGGCCTGAAACACCTTTCCTGCCTCCTTTCCGGTCCTCCGGGCATCTCCTTACTCAGAGCCCCTTCCCCGCGACCGCCCGCGTGTTCTCGATACTTCTTTCCTTTCCCCGCTTCTTTGAATGGCTAAGGAGGGATGTTTGACAAGATGTAACATTACAAGTGAATCCTCTATTTTCTTCTTTTCTCAGAAATTGCATCCTCGGGCTTGCTTGCTCCATAATTCCTCTCAAAGAGGCAATGGTCTAGTGATCTCTAGTTTCTGGAGGTTCTAAATGCAAGGAAGGGAGGGTGAGAAGTTTGTAAATGATAGATAGGCATAGATGACAGATATTTGTCTTTCCATACAAGGGAAAGCAAAGTGCTAGCAGAATTCTAAAATAGCTTTATTTATTAGTGTATTATTTAATTTTAATAGATACTTATATTAAGTATTATTAGATCAATATTAAATACATTCCTAATACAGTTATGACTTTTCATAATCCATTGAAGATAAAACCATTATGTCTCTAAGGAAATACCTTCTTCACAACACTGGTTTCAAAAGCCAGTTGCTGACCTTTCTTAGATAGCTCTTTATAGGGAAGATTATTTTGTTATTTAATCTCTACCTTAAAGTGTCTGCTAATATCTTATGGAGGAATCTTTCAGGTGTCTTTTTCTATGGCCATAATTCTCTGACTTCAGAGAAGCAATTCCTTTCTGAAAACATCCATATCTCTGCTGTCACACTGTGCAGCCCTGTAGCCTGCATTTTCCTATCTGTGCTGCTCTCTCTCTAGAATAATCCTGTCATGTTGGGGTGAGATACAGAGAGATCTGCTCCTGTCAGCCTCACTGTGCCTTCAGTGCAGGTGTATATTTCCAGAGTGTATCATCCTCCAAGCTCTGATTCTGAATTTACTCCAAGCTTACTCTGAATCTGAAGTTTTCTTCATAGGATTGAGATTAAGTGACCTTTTTGAATGAGCTAAAATTTTGCCTTTCATCTACTTTGAGACTTTTGAGTTGTGCCTCCTCTTTGCATTTGAAATATAAAACCTCATTTATTTTGCTAGGCATAAACAGACTTTTGAGTTTGTTTCACCCTTCATGCCTTGTAACATAAATGACAGGAAGAATATAAAAGAATAATCCTGGTTATTTTTTGACCTCGTTTTAGTTAAACCGATGAATCTTATTTTAATGTGACTTTTTAGATATCATGCTACAGAGGTATCATGTACCTAACTTATACTTAACAATCTGAAGCCCATAAAGTTTCCTGGCCTCTGAATATTCGTAGGATGCAATATCCACAGTAAATTGAAAGTTTAAGGAAGGCCTCCTGCCTAAACCAAAGACACATGAAAACAACAAAAGGTAACAATAGAAGAGACAGATACCTTCTAGTATTGAAATTGTACCATCATATAAGAAACTGTAACATGTTTTCTTTCTTGAAAAACCGGTTTTTTTTAAATCGTGGCTGATTGAAAGCTGGAGATCATGGTCATAAAATTAGTCCTTAGATGGTGCAATTTAGAATTTAATTTTGGATTCACAAAGTGAAGAATACCTTTTGTTATTTGGCTGCTGTGAGCACATATGACATCAAAACTTGGGCATGTGTGTTGAAAAGATGTTCCCTCTCCTTATGTTAAGAGTTGAGTATAATGCATCATAAGCTGAGTAAAACTATCTTTTTATTTCTTTTAAAAAACACAGTGTGAGTGTGGCACTAAGAATAAGTGGATTTTGTTGTTCTTTCTACCTAAGGAATCATTTCAATCTATATTAACATATCTTAGTTAATGAAAACCTTTGTAATGTTATTATTTTTCAATATAAAGCAATACAAATGTTTTTTTTTAAACTACATATCTTCAGACTAGTTAAACAAATAACTTTCTTCTGTTTCATTTTCTGAAACAGTAACTTTTTAATGAGTAGTTTTCCTCTGCTGTAATTGTCAGTAATTTTTTTATATATATATTAATGACATTGCACTCCAAAGGTGTAATTTTTTTCCTCAATAGTGTTATGCTTTTGCAATACCCTTCTGGCTGCATTGTCAGTCATCTACCTGAAGTTATTCTGCTCATTGTGTAAATAAAATCTATAAGGATAAATACTGAAATTAACTGACCCACAGTGACTTGTGATTCATGCCTATTTCTAAAACCTAGCACAAAAACAAGCAATATTTTTTCAGTACTTTCTGTTAAGATTTTGTTGGTACTTTAAAAATCCTACTATGTGAGGTCTTTCCTTCTGTCTCTTCTCACACTTAACACTTCCAAATTTTAAAAAAAGACAAATATAGGAAGATGTATAGAATGTATTGGGAGAGGAAGGGGTGGGAGTTGCCTATAAAGGAAATAAAAGAAACCTAACATGGACACTTGTAACAAAGCCGGTTGTATTGATATTTCATGGAACAATCTCTTATTACTTTCAGCTGGATTAACTAAGGCCTCTCATAGAGGAAAGGAAAAGCTCCTAAATGCATGTGGCATGCTTTTTGCTTCAATTACTTTTAGTGCAGGAATTTGCTATAGCTTGGTATGAGAATTTTAGAAAAAAAAGCAATACAGCAGTGTCACATAGGGTAAAAAAACTCTGCAACAGTCAGTTAAAGTAAAAAGTCAAGGAGGGATTTATGCTGAACAGACAAATTAGGACTGAGGTGCTCACTACTAATCTGTAAGGAAATATAAAATGTTAATATTTGTGTGCCAAACTGATCCTGGTTGAGAAAGGTTGGCTGGAGAGTTTAATTCTAACAGAAGGAGAAAAGAGTGGCCGATCTGTGAGTTGTACATAGAAGCTGCAACAATGCCAGAAGGCATGACTGCACAGAGGGAAACTGTGCAGAACAAAATAAAAGGTTTGTGATGGATCTCAGGCAGGGGCAGGCAGGCATGCTACAAAAAAATTGACAGGTGAGGACTTTTAGGAATTCAAGAAATAGTTGTTCTTTTGTCATATTCAATGCCTATACCAGTTCTGCTTTTACTTCTGTTAAAACAGCCCCACAGCAGTTTAAATGGCCAGATCTATTTTGGAAGAGCACCGAAGAGGAAAAGCACATGGAAAACCATTACTAGAGTGCAATATTTGTATCTGCAGGCAGTTTTTGCAGGTGGCAGCAGCCACTGGCAAGGAAAAGAGAAATCACACTGAAATGCTGGGCATGCAGGAACTGTAAGCAATTCAACAGGAAGGCAGGTTCTTGCAGAGAGGAATCTTCACAAAAATGCCAGTAAAGCCCAGAGACATTGTGCAGACTCCATTCTTGGAGGATTCCAAGACCAGACAAAGACCTAAGTGACCTGGCCTGTCTTTGTAGCTCATCCTGCTCTAAGGAGAATATTGAAATAAGTGAACTTCTGAGGTCTGTCCCAACCCGAATTTCCCTAAGATTCTTCCCATTGAGTTTTGATTTCCAGGTTTCCCTTCCCTCAAATTATGCATAATAATATACCAATCCACCATATAGTTCCCTAAGGAATTAATTTCAAAATTTAGTTTAAATTATGCATGTGGTGTGATATCTCTTGAGAAAAGACTTGTAACTATTATTAGAGGACATTATAACTGCTTACAACATAAAATACAAATACACTGTGTATTCCAGAAAAACCCAGTGGTTTGTTTGTTTGGGTTTTTTACCCTTTTTCCTTGTCCAAATAGAAATGGAAAGTCAGTAAAATTATGATAGTGAACCAGGACATACAGAATGAGAGCACGGATACAAGGAAATGTGCTTATCAGACGAAGAACTTAAAAGAGGGAGCCAAGACAGAGGAACAGATGAGAAGCAGGATACAATCTTCAAACTGTGAGAGAAAGAGATGGATACTAACAAAGGCATGTCTAAAACACTTAGTGCTAGAAAATAATCTCAGGAGAAAGAATTCTAAGAGCACTGGAGAAATACACAAAAGGTATTTAAAAAAACCCAAAACTATTAACTTGTAGAATTGCAGTATCTTTTTGAGAAACCACTAGCACCCTGACTTCAGGAGAGGTTTCATTCCCTTCTCTATTGCCAGATTCAACTGCTGTCTGGAAGAGCTCAAAGACAAGGGATCCACAGAAAAGGAGAGCTTGCTGTTACATCCCATTTGTCTGCCTTTTTATACCCCTTCCAATTTTAATGAAAAGACAAAACAGCTTTTAAAAAAACTTTTAAAAATCATAATACCCCTAAATTAACACACTAATTATAATTGTTTACAATTGTGTAACTGTTCTGGTCTGAAAGTAAAACCAGTGAGAGACTCCAAGTCAGAAATACAATTTATTAGGAAAAGGGGAAAAAAAAAGAAAAGGCAAACAAAATACATGCAATAATACAAAGGAAAAAGAAAACCACTGACAGAGTCAGAATACAACCT
>VYXF01011299.1:31186-98221 GCA_013397295.1 Polioptila caerulea | reverse complement strand
TTCCTTGGAGGAAAGTGGAAAAAATTTGTTTATTTAACAGGCAAAGCACTCCCCAGCACAATGAATGAACAATACTGAACAACAAAACCTCTCCCGTGGGCTGCAGCTTGGCTCATTCAGTTGATGTCAGTCCCTCTGGTGCTGGGAAAGGCCGGGCCCAGGCCAGGCCCGGTGGGCCACAGGTGTGAACTCCTGGTGCCCTTTTGAGTTTTCAGTCCAGAGCAGGTTCAAACAGTTCCAAGAAAAAGGAAAAAAAAACCACAGTCCAGAGCACTTCTCTGCCTCAGGTAGCCAAAAACTAACAAAAAGCAAAGGAGAGCTCTCTCCCGCCATCTGCACTGCAGACAACACAGGCCGTGAGTGAAGGAAAGCTGAAAACTCTTATCTTTGTGTTTTGAAAACAACTGCCTCAGATATTCCACCACTTCTCCTTTACTCTCAGATGCAGTTTTAAAGGTACAAAACTTATTTCTAAGCTAAACAGATGAATGGGGATACAATTCAGCATCAACCCAGGACAATGTTCATCTTATGCTGTTTTATTATTTTGCCATTAAAATTCTTTTGTTTTCTGGCAATCCAACTGACCCATCCTTCTTTTTGCCACACAAACCCCAGTTGGCTCAGCCCTGGGGTCACGGCAGCCAAAGTCGTGACACATGACTGTCTGGAAACCATCAAAATGACATATTTGAGCCATCCAGACTTGAAAGATAGTCCTTTGGAGAATGCAGAAAACTGGTTCAGAGAAGAAAGCAGTTATGTCCTAGGTGGTAAAAGACATGCAGGATATGCCATCACCACCAGTTAAGAAATAATAGAGTCAGGACCTTTGCTCATCAATATCTTGTCACAAAAGGCAGAGATAATTGCTGTAACCCGCTCCTTGGAACTGGCCCAGGGCAAAACTGTGAATATCTATACAGACTCAAAATATGCCTTCGGAGTTGTATATGCACATGGAGTAATCTGGAAGCAAACAGGATTATAATATTCACAGGCAAAAACATCAAACATGCAGAAGAGATCCTGAAACTATTGGAGATAGTCCAACTCCCTGAGAAAGTGGCAATTATGCACATCAAGGCACACCAAAAATTAAGCTCAGAATTGAAAAAAGGAAACAAGCTGGCAGACAGGGAGGCAAAACAGGCAGCCAAAGAAGAGGTAAAAACAGAAGGAGCTTTGATCCTTGATGGCCAAATCTCCCTAGAATGTAAGCCAAAATATACCAAAGAGGATAAAAAACTCATTACAGACCTAGAAGGGTCATATAATGAAGAAGGATGGGTTCTTGCCCCGAAAGGGAAACTGATCATTCCCTCCTATTTAAAATGATCTTTGGTTAGGAAAGAACATAAGAAAAGGCACTGGAGGGCAGAAGCCCTATACAAGCACCTAATTAGAGAAATTGTAGCTAGAAACTTTTACACCACTGTAAGACAAGTGACTCAGCAATATGATCTTTGCCTCCAGACTAATCCCAAAAAATACCCTCAAACCAGAAATAGGCCAAATTGGGAAAGGCAACAGGTCTGGGCACCAGTGGCTGATTCATTTTTTGGAACTCCCAAGAAAAGAGGGATGGAGATATTTACTGGTACTAACTGATACCTTTTCAGGTTGGCCAGAAGCATTCCCTACGAGAACAGCCAAGGCTTGGTAGGTAACCAGAATACTAACACAAGAGATACTACTGAGCTTTGGGGTTCCAGCAACTAGGTCTTCTAATAGAGGACCACATTTTATCACAAAAGTAGTACAGCAAATCAGCTGCCATTTGGGTATCAATTGGCAACTTCATACCACATATTGCACTCAGTCAAGTAGCCAAGTAGAAAAGATGAACCACTTGATCAAACAGCAGACTGTGAAATTAGGACAGGAAACTAACTTGGCCAGGCCTCAGTCTCTTCCTCTAGCACTCTTGCATATATGAACTCGGCCAAGGGTAAAAGAAGCGCTAAGCCCTTTTGAAATCTTGTATGGGAGAGCCTATGGAATACAAAAAGGGATGTCCAACAAACTGGGGATGAAATCATGACCTCCTACATCATAGCATTAGACAAACAACTCAGCAAAATTGAGAAATATGTGGCTGGGACTTGAAGTAGGGGGTTGGATGGGCCTATGAATAACATACAACCTGAGGATTATGTATATGTAAAGTCTCTTGCAGAGAAAACTCTGGAGCCACAGTGAGAAGGACCATTTCAAGCACTCCTTACTTCTTTTACTGCAATCAAGATTAAAGAACAGAATGCCTGGATCCATCACTCCAGAGTAAAGAAGTCTTGTAAGACTCCATGGAGGGTAAAACAGGTGCAACCTGGAAAACTACACTTTTCACATTTTTAGCCCTAGGATATGGGTGGATGATAACTTGTTCATACAGCTTACCCATAACCTAACAAATGCTCTAAACCTGTTTAACTGTTGGGTGTGCACTGCTCTTCCCAGAGGTGATATGCAATTCCCTTTCTTTGGAATACCAGTGCCTTATGATAATTGGAGCTGGCCATATGATAATTGGAATAATTCCACCTTGCCTACAGAAGAAGATATGATCTGGAAAGTAGGAGGGTCTTGTGCAAATGGCCAACAAGAGACTAAGCTCCCTACTGGAGAAATTATGTGTTGGGGTTTTGAATCTCCATTCCCAGAGAAAAAAGTAACAGATTTAAAATATTCTTGTGTACCTAAGGACATCCCCCCTTTAAAATCTGATTTACAAATCTTGGGAAAATCAGTCTTTCTAGAATGAATAAATAAAACTGCTCCAAACTTTGGAAACTTTAAGCTGAGCATCGTTAATGGAACTAAATGTACTAAAGGAAATAGTTTTTCAGGATATCCCCTCACAGTTAGAATAGGACTACAGCATGATTACACATATGCTTGTGTACCTGATGGATTCTGGTGGTTATGTGGAGATGGTCAGGCCAGAAAGTCTTTACCCCATTACTGGGATGGAATTTGTACTTTAGGATATGTGATTCCCCAAGATTCCATATTCAACCACTCTCATCCACCTCCAGGAATAATTAGAACCCACTGGAGAAAAACATGTAGTGTCCCATCCAATCCTCTTGTAGAAAAGCCTTCAGGCTTTCACAGTTTTGTATGCTGGCTATTTCCCCAACTTGGTGTTAGTGAATTAGAAAAAGCTATAGTAAACGTCTCATAACATAGCTTGAAACAGAGAAGCTTGAAAACTTGACAATAGATGCCCTTCAGGGGCTCCAAACGGAAGTATCATCCCTAAGCAAAGTAGTAATACAAAATCGCATGGCCTTGGATCTTTTGACTGCAAAAGAAGGGGGAGTATGTATAATAATATATCAAACCTGTTGTTCTTATATAAACTGACAGAGACAGACACATCAGATTTGGGAAAAGACTAAAATTTTGCATATGGTAACCCATAAATCATGGGGATTTGCTAACATATGGGAAAAACTAACATCTTGCCTTCCCAATCTGAATTGGTTAAGACAATTGTTTGCAACAATAGTTGGCATATTAGTCTTAGCACTAATAAGTCTTATCTTGGTTAAGTGTTCTCTGTAGTGCCTCCAGAGTACTGGAAATGCATATAGCAATTCAAATTCACCAGAAAATAGAATCAAATAAGTTAGATAAGGAACCTGTGTGTTTAGTAGTAAAAGATGATTAATCCTTAGACCATGTCTTAGGAAATATGTGGGATAGTAAAAGAATTTACTAACTTTTTAGAAAAAGGAGGGATTGATAAATGGGATGAGGAAGGTCTGTTATGAACAGTTCCTAATAAGAGCAAGGACTGGTCCCTGATAAGAGTAAGGACTAGCTGCCTGGAGCATCTTAAACCAACTGAAACTGGCTTTGTGGTCTGGAGAAATGCCAAGGGTCCAAAGAACATGTGTGAGGAAAAGAGGTGAAAAGTTCAGCGCAAAGAAGAGAAGCCTACTTCATCTTAAGCCCCTGGCCCATGACCAACAGAAGACACTGTGCAGGCGCAACCAGGAGGAGCCAAAGGGTCTATGGAAATGATTTCCTAGAATTCATTATAATAAAACTCGCCTTTTTGAGGAAAGGTTATAGAGATGTATAGGCTCTTTTGCAATTATCTTGAATGTGTAATGTCTTTATGTATAAAATTAAGGTAAATCACCATGATGGGCAAGCACATTTGTGGTGGAGTGATCCCCCATGCGCCCAATGCTGAATAAACATACCTACTTTACAACCTTGCTGGTTGTGAAGTCATTACCTTGCATGTCATACAATTTGTTTTTGACTGGGGTTTGAGTCCAGATGTTGCTATGACTATAGTTTTTTATTAGTTTTATATATGTTGATGTCTGCAAATATATGCTGGGACCCAGGTGGGACAGATGAGATGTGACGAAGTTCTTGGATGATTGATAATTAGCAGGGAAAATAAATTCTATTAATTTCTGGCTTGTCACTGGGATGGAGAATTAATGAGAAAGTCCCTCTAACTTAATGGTATATGCACATTATACAGACTGTGATGAAATGGTCTTCAGGCACTGCTTGGCATCACAATTATGGATTATTGTAGATCTAGAGGTAGGAACAGAAATCCACAAGCACAGAAACTCCTTTCACAAACAGCCACCAAGTGAAGACATAGACCAGCTATGAGAGCGGATGAGAAAACAGAGATATAAACTTTTGCTGCTTGTACTGTGCACCTAGGAACATATTATAGGGGCTCTGGCATTGGTGCGTGATGATTCATATTGTGGGTGGTGCTGTGTTACTGATAAACACTGTGTCCTACCGGAATCCTTCCCTTAAGGGATCTTACAGCACTCTGTAGGTAGATGGGAGGCTACTCACAGTGCAGTGGTTTCTAGAAAACTGTTGAAAACACTTGAAAAATTTTAGTCCCCATCTTCCTCTGAGCTCGGGAATGGCTGGCAATTATGCCTACTGAGCATGCACTTTGTGCCAGACCAGCAACAGTGTTGTGGCACAGAGGGTGAATCAGTGGTGCCAGCTTCCTTGCACTGATCTGCCAAACAAGCCAGGTAGGGAAGCAGCAGATGGCCAATGGAGCTCTGGATGCTTTCAGTCCTTTGCAGAACTGAGCACACATGTACCTACTTGGACGAGTGGGGAGTGCTGGTCTTGATCATGACTGACAGAAAAGCGGACGCATCTCTGCAGCTGTCTCCTATTATAATGCATATTATAAAGTTGGCTTTTCGTAAATATTAAAAGGAATGTTATATGTATAATGTAGAAAATCTTTGCTATATTAGTACAGTTTCTTTTATTAACAAGACTTAGAAACAGTAGGGCGATGTAAAAACAAAACAAAAAAAAAAAACAACCAAAACTTTTGTGACTATCTCAGAGAAAGGTAAAATGATAATCAGGAAATTCTTCACATTCTTGGATTAAGAAGATGACTGGTACCAGACCCCAGGGAAAGAATTTTATTGATCATCTGTTATCAGGAGATCAGCTACTGACTGGAACCACCAGAAGAAATAAAATGAAATGAAAAAAAAGGAGAGGGACTCAAAGGAATGCAGAAGGGTCTATGAATATGCAACATGTTGGTGCATTTAAAAGAAGTGTGTTCTGAGTTAGGGCGTGCTCTTGGCTCACAGCCAGAGACGCCCAGCCATGTGTATTTTGCTTTATTGCCTTGTCCTTATTATCTTTTATTAAACCTTATAAATTCTATCAAGAAAGTGTTTTTCCTACTCCTATCTGCCAGGAGTTCATCCAGCTGAGACAGCAGCAGTGTAATTGATGGTGTACTACTGGGTAAGTCATCCATAAACCTTGTGTACTCAGAACATCTTCACGCCTCTTGCTTTTCTTGTCAACCTTCCTATCCTTGCTGGCGTACTTCATACGCCCTCCCATTCTCCAATCTATGTTGAAGTATGCTGAGTTCTTAAAATCCCAGAAGCTCCCAGGGCTGTCAGAAATGGAATAAAAGGAGATGCCATATAGATAGTAACACTAAATTTGTTTAGTGTTTTCTCTCTAAAGATTTGGTGCAGGTTCTTTTCTTTCCATCTCAATATGTCAAGATTTTAGTTGTGATGGAGAATTTTGGAAAAGAATGTATAAAAGTTTGCCTTTATGACAGGTGGACAACTACAAGATTTAGAATCAGAGGAATAGGCCAGACCTCAAATGCCCCAAGAGCTGAACTCTGCAGGTTCTTTGGCTGTGTGGACTGCTTCTATATAGTTGCCTCTATAGCCTAGAGGTGCTGTTGAAAAACACACCAGTTAAAATTTTTTTAATTTAACTTTAGCCAAGTTTGTTGACCTGTGCCCCAGGAAAGAGAACTGAAGCTTCTTTCTAGGGCATTGTTTCTCTATGTGAGGCCTGATGGGCTTAGCCTTTCAACAGACTGGGAGTAGCCCCAGAGATGAAGGCCATCAATGAAACATCAACGGAACATCAACAGAACATCAGTGGCCATCTAGGAACATCTGCCCTCAGATCTGCCTCTGGCAGAGCTGGAGACAGCTGATCTGGAAAGGACTGATAAGAAAATAAAAGAATTAAGATCTAATTAACATGGGAGGCAAGGAGATTCAGATCCAATGGGAAACTGAATACTGGGGGCTGCTCAACTCTAGACCAATGAACTTTGAAACAGTGCATCTCTACATTTTTACTAGAGTTCCTAAGTTTAGGGGAAAATCCTCCAAAAATGTGTGTTTGGATTATTTACCTTGGCAAATTCTGACCAGAAAATAAAATAATGCGTGATTTTCTATCTTCATATATAGTGCTAGAGGGTTTTATTTTCTCCCCGATTTTCGGTAACAGTCCCAGTTTGCAAATCTAATTTTTTAGGGAGAGTTCCTACAGGACAGATCCTAGGTATCTCCTCTAGGTTGTGTTATCCTCAGGTTTTCTACAAGAATATCTAAACCTTCAGTGCCTTTCTTTGCATTAGCCAGATCCTATTGCTACCAAGATATGTAAGGAGCATCTTTCTGTTACAGTCTCCTTGGTAAGAAAGGTCCCAGATTTTTCAAAGTTTCCAGACTGCTGTAGAAAAGATTCCCAGGTTGTTTTCTCTCTTCTCAGGTTTTGAAATTATAGCTGGCTTGGATGCACTGTGAGACTTATGGGATAGTAGTTTCAAGAGATCACATAGTAGACATATCCAACACACTGATAGGCAATGAGCAGGAACAGGCTTTCCAAAGCTTTACAGTACATAATCTGCTATGAGTGTGGGGCATAACTTTTTGAGATACAAAGGGGTGATCTTTGTCAAGATTATGATTTAAATAATTTTTTTCACAGATGCTCAGTAAAATCCTAGACTCAGGCAGAAACAACCTACGCTGTGATGATGTTTAAATGCTGGAGAGGAATTGCCATGGTGGTATGGAGAAAAGCTGCTGAGAGCTCCCAGATTTGAATTGTACCTCATACACGGCTTAGGCAGAAATTTCTTCCATCTCTTCTCTGTTGTTGCCTACCTGAGAGGAATTGGTAACACTGTAAAACAGTATTTCTAGGATGTGATTATATAATTTCCGGCAAGAGATGTAAAATTAATTTCTTCCAGCTATCAAGACATCCAGGACAATTTCTCTTAAATGCCTGTGTATATGCACCTGTAATACATGGTTTGACTGGTTCTGATTCTCTCCACTGGAGGATAAGGACTTGCCTACAGTCTCTCAGCTTCACTACACCTTCCCCCAGAACCTGGAGGGAAATTCAGGAGTAGTGGGCTGAAGGAGTACACAGTGGATTGGTGGTGTTGCAGATATAAAGACTGGGAAGTGAAAGTATTTGATGGCCCTTTACTTTTTTTGGTTTGTGGGGCTTAGGTTCTTTCTTTTTGTTTCTTTTTTACCTAGGGAATTTTGTCCCATAAACTGCTAGGAAACAGTAACAACTGTGTACTTAAGAAAAACAAAAAAAGTGGCCAAGCTCAGGGTAGGAGGGCATCTGGTTGCACTCCTTTTATCTGAGAGTTTCTCTCCAAGGGGCAGAGATACCTCGAGAATTGGGCAGGTTAAATGTCGGGGTTTTTAATCCCGACTGACGATGAATTAGGGGGGCGACGGTCCCCCACGAGGTCTCTGCCGGTCCTAGTTACCGCTGGGTTCGACGCAGAGAACAATGGACAGCAGCACGGGCCTTTGGGGTGGACGTGGATGTTTATTCTCAACTCCCAAAAGACCCCTGCACCACGTGTGCAAAGGCTTTTATACTCAGGTAAATGGCTGGAGGTGGATACAGTTTCACAGACCAATAGTGTGGTACATGGATTACACAATAAGCTGTCAGTCAATCACAAAGGTTAACTTGAGTGGACAGAGGGGAAAGGGTCAAATGTCCAATGGGGTGCCCAGGTTTGGGTGAACTCCCACCCTCCCAGGGGGCTGGGCTTCTTTCCAGCCTGGGTCAGAGTAATGCAGGTACTTGGGACAGTGTGGGGGGGGGAGTACATGAAAAAGCTCTGATCAATAGAAACAAAACTAATTATCAAACCACGCACCACAACAGTTAAAGATGGGGCTGGGGCAGCTGCTAGCTCTCTTGCTCTCTCTCAGCTTCGGAGGAAGATAGCTGGAGATGCTGCTTGAGGACGGGAATATGCTGCTGGCTTCCTGCTTCTTCTGCTGTGGTGTGAGACCCTGCTCGTGAAAGCAGCAACTGAACTGGAATTTTATTAACACCTACCGCATTAAAAGAGGGACTTTTTACCATCTGCTTGGATGCCTGGGATCCTGAGCTTGCCTCTCCCTGCCCTGTTTGGAGCCAGGCTGCTGCTTCTTCGGCCTCGTTGCTTCTTCGACCTTGTTGCCTTGCTACAAGTTTTCGCTGCACTGTAGCCCTGCACCCCTTGCCTGCTGAGACAGCCCATGGTTCCAGCCACAGCCACAGAGCTTCTGATACATCTTTTGTCACCACCCCAGGATTTTTGCTCATTGCTGTCATTCCAGCTTGCTGATTCCAAGAGTTCTGCTGGGCCATGAGCTGCCCCAGAGTTTTGTGAATCAAAGCCTCTCTTCCATACTGTTCCGTCTCAGCTGAGCCGCCATTACCACATGTTCCCCGAGCTCGCACCAGAGCGCCCCCTGCAGCCATGGGGCCATCAAACCTGTGCTGCCCACGGGCAGCCACCAGCGCCCCTGCTGGCTTTGACTGTAACTACAGCAAAGGAGACCTGCGGCTGAGAAGGCTGTTACTGAGTTTGTGGTTCTGTTTGTTGTAGCTGCCATGGTTATTGTTTGTTTGCCTTGTTGTGCATACTAGTAAAGAACTGTTATTCCTATTCTTATACCTTTGCCTGAAAGTCCTTTAATTTCAAAATTATAATAATTTGGAGAGAAGAGGGTTACATTTTCCATTCCAAGGGAAGTTCCTGCCTTCCTTAACAGACACTTAGAGGTAAGGAGAGCAATTAGGGATTATTCTTTGCTGAAATGCACTGAGAAATCTCTAACTCGAAGGGTGTTTGCTGATGTACTGTTCCTGTTGCTTGGAATTCCTCACAAGGGAAGCAGCTGTCTAGAGTTGCTTTGAATATCTGGCCAAGGAGCTTTGGATTTAAGGAAAGCATGTTGTATCCCCTTCTGAATGTAATTGGATTCAACCCTGACAAAGCCACATGAGGTGGCCACTGTGGCTGCCAACTGTAATTACAGAATGCTGTGAGGAAAAAGAAAGTGAAATCTCAAGCACTCTTAGTTCTTATGATTTCTTAAAAGTTTGTGGAAAGTTTGCTTCCTAATCCCCAGGCTGTATTCTGCTTGGAATCTCCCTGTTTTCATGAACACCTGCTATACCTGTGTCATACAAATATCAGACAGGGAGATCAGTGAGCAGATTGTGCTGTGCCTACATGCTCTGACATTACAGATGTGCTGTCTCACAGTGCTTAATTATGTGTTCGGATGGCCCCAAACTGGATCACTTGGGTAAGGTGAAGACAGGAATTATGAGGCTGTGAGATCAATCAGTATTGATGTATTGTTCTGCTTGGCTGATGCTCTGAATGTTGCTGCTACTATCAGTGAAAACTACACTGATATGTTGTGGGAGATTCTCAGCACTAAAAGCCTCTGACAGCAAAACTCAGTGCAGATCTATGCCCACAGCATGTCCTGGGAAGAGGGGCAGAGTGTTATTGAGGGAAAGAAATACTTGCCCCATACTGAGGCTTAAGTGATAAATTATAGAAGTAGCTAGTGGCTAAGTCTTTAGTCTACAGCTTGAAAGCTCATGCTAAATTCTTTGCTCTGTAAGAGGTTTTGTCTATAATAGTGGATCATGTTTCCCTTTCAGTCTCAGTTCCAGATCTGTAAAACAGGGATAATGGTTCTCAGCTTGCCAGAGCACTGTCATAACACATTTGTTAATACTCTGAGGCACATAGACACTGTTGGGATGAAAGCTTCTGTCAGTAATTAAGTGGACAGATTAGATCTAGATTTTCCTGGGTGATCTCCCCACACCTGCTTTTGGGGAAGGACTTGCTGACAAGAGGCTGAATCAGGAATTTGTTTCTTTTGTTCTGCTCTTGGTTGCAGGGGAATTCTACTTTCTTCTGTTTGGGGCATAATCATTGGAAATGTTGCAGTGCATGATAAGACTGTGAAGAAAAAGAGATTAAAAAGCCAAAGGATTAATATCTAAAGGGCTTATCCACTGTATGCTCTGGAGAATCTGCTAAACTTAAAGCCTTTTGGAGACGCTGCATATATCTCTATATTCTGACAAGGAGAACATCTTTGTATCTTTAAGGTTCAGCAGCTGTGCTCCTGGACCCTGGACAGCACTTACTTTCTTCAGACCATGGCCTGGAGGGAACAATGAAGATATGGCACGGGAAACTGGAAGCTTAAACTGGAAAATCTAGGTCATAGGTGAATTTGGTAGAGTTAACTTTGGGCTTTTGGGGGGCTTTTTTTGGGGAAGCCATGGCAAAATTTCCTTTGATTTTTTTTTTTTCTTTTTTCTTTTGAAAAGATCGAAAATATTGTGGATTGATCATGAGCCTGTGAGCCTGTCTTATGATGTATATCAGGCAGCTCCACCCTTCCTATGCCAGCTCTTCTTTGGGAAGTGAGTGGAACTTAGACTAAGCACTACTATCTTCTGGGGGTCAGTGGATCCTGAGAGGCATTCCCTGGGTTGGGGAGACACAAGAGGCTTCTCTCCCAGGATACCCTCTTTCTGTTGTACCAATAAATCCCTGTCCTACTCCCTTAGTCAGCCCTGTTAACCCCATCTCCATCCCTGTGTCCCTCAGTCACTCCCTCCCTATTTCCCCATTGGCTCCCACACCCTAACCCCACCTTTGTACTGCCCCCATGCCCCCTGACAATTGGTCCCTGACGCACTCCCAGCCCCTACCACCCCTATACTTAAACCTGGACCCTTCCCATGAGGCTTGCCTTTTGACCCTGGACAATCTACATGTGTGGCTGGAATAAACATCTCTGTGGAACCCATGGAAAGGCCCTTCTTGCCTCTTTGCCATTACCATATCAACAGCTATCCTGGTTTTCAACAGCATCTCTGCTCTGAGATGGAGGGAAACCTGTGGTCTGCCAAGCATGGAGTTTGTGGTTGATCCATGGTCATTGAAAGATTTCCTTGAAATTAACACTATGAATTGCTTAGGAATTGAGAATGAGTGGTGTGAGGAGGAAAGGGGACCATGGAAATAGGTCCAGTAAGAATATCTTGCGTTAAAGAATAGGGAGTTGTCAAATCTCAGCATTCTTTTTGCTGCACAGAAGTCCTAAATTCAGCTTTATTTGACTGAACTGAATGCTGACAGTGTATCAGTAAGTAATTTGTGGTGATAATAGTCCTGAATTTACTTTCAGGAAAAGCTACTTTTGCTTAATTCTTTAAGGGCTGGAGAGATTTAAATCTTGTAGAGATTTATTATTTGGTTTCAGAGGTTCCCTTCATCCACATTGACTCCTGTCTTAACAAGGGATTAATGTGTCATCTGCCTGGCTTCTAAGTTATGATGGGAAAGTGGAAAATGATGGTATGATAGAGTAGAAAAACTTGATGTTTGTCTTCATGAAGCAGATCTTAAAGGTCTTCAACAAAAAGAAATTTACGCTTTAAAAGTCTGAACTTGCTGAGAGTTGATCAGATGTAACAATAGGAATAAGGGTAAGGTTTATTAGCAATATCCCAGGAACTCAGAGTAGCTGAATAACTCAGAAATCTTTCATCAATTTTACAAAAATGGGGGATGAAATCTGAAACACTGTAGATAGATATACAGAGAGATATATTCATTTTACTTGCTAATATCTTGGTAAATTATTATCTCTTGAAATTAAGAAACTATCTGGTTTGGGTTTTTATATTATTTTTCTGCAGTCTGAGAATATATTAAATCTAAGAGTACAGTGATCTCCCTTAATAGAAGGAATGGGGAGGGAGAACATTTTAAATACTAAACAAGAGATTTGGCTGTGATATTGTTATTCTGAAGTGGAAATGGGATAAAGCAGGTAAACAGCATTGCACTCCAATTTACTGTGGAATCTCTGTCATTTCAGCTTGCAGTAAATAATGTGTTTTGTGCCCCTCATTCCCTGCTGATGTCCAAGTAAAATGTCTCCAGGAAGCCAAACTTGTCTCCCAAAAAGGGAGAAACAGAGGGAGAACAGCTGGAGCATACGTAAATGTGCATTTCTCTTTGTATCTGCATTCTTATGTTACAGTTGTTATTGCAAAGGGGTTTGACCCAGATCTCTCAGAAGTCCATGCTCAGAACTGAGTCCTCTGGTGGATGGGGTCCTGACCAAAAAGAGAGGATAGCCAATGAGGCAGGACAGGATAACTCAATAGAAACCACAGGCTGAGGGTTTAGTGGAGAACATCCATTGAGGAAAGGAGGCTAGTTGGAAATTTGCAGGCCTAAGCAAAGTACCATCTTCTTCCAAATAGCTGTGTTTCATCCCCTCCTGAGAACCTGATCCTCCTTGACCTTCAGAGCTTTGCCTGTGAATCCAAAAGTGTGTCAGCCTCAAAACCAGCTTCTTAGTAGGGTGTGGGGACAAGTGGTCAAAAGTCAGCATGAAATTCAGTACAGCAGCCCTGTGGCACTCACAACCATTCTAGAACTTCCACCAAATCGTGGTCACACTAGAACTGTCATCTCCTCATGATGCTATGCTTTTCATATCAATGTTTCATCTCCTCATGATGCTATGCTTTTCATATCAATGTTACATACTGTTATGAAGGGAGACAGACATGCAGGGGAAAAAACCTGCTTTTTTCTTCTCTGACATCTTTTTATTGGCCTTTGATGCCCAATTTTAATAAGTTCTTATGGAAAGATTTGTGCTGGCAGCAGAGGAAGCCCAAGTGCTCTGCTGCTACAGGTGATGAGAAATCAGTTTCCCTCAGGCTGCTCTGTCAGAGTGGTTCAACCAAATCCACAAGACCCTTTCTGCAACACCAGGAGACCAGCCCAATCTGTGTGTGACTGCTGAAAAGGCACTGCTCCAAAAGGATTAACCATCTATACACTATCTGAGGTGGAAGATCTGTCTCATTGCAAACAGTTGCCAGGACCTCTCTGGGATAGATATGGAGGCAGTCCTCTCTGAAGCTGCTGGGCCCATATTACACTGTTTTCCTCTAGCCTTCTGCCTGGCTCCCCAGCTGACTGCACTGCCTGTGTGGCACAGCAGCTCTTGTAGTTACTGTTCTCTTTAAAGAAATTCCAACGGGCAGAAAGGATTTTTATCTTAGTGTTGTTCAATCCCAGATCCACTGGGTCTCGCACAAAGTACCTTGCATGCACTGAAGATTGGCTGGAGATATGGCTTCAGTTACATCACCAGATGGAGCTCACAACATAAGAAATTCTTGACCTAGAAGAGCCAAACCTTGTTATTGACTAAACTGTCTGGTTTAGAAGGAACTAGTGTGAGAGAGTGGCAAATTAACATATGGGGAAAAAATGGAATGTGAAGAATGAATGGAGTGGAGCATGGAGGGTACTAAAGAACAGGGGATGAGGAAGCACAGAGTTGAGTGCTGTTACTGTGGAGTTGCAATTCAGTGAGATACTGCTCTGAGAATCTGCTGTATCCCATATTTTTGGGCAGTTGGGGCAACTGTCCTAAGAGCATGTTGTGGGGCTATTACTGGTAAGGACATCTTATCAAGCACAGGTGTATGGGAGCACATTGTCTCTTCAAGCACATAACCATCACAGAATAAATAGACAAATAGTCATCTGTTTGCAGCAGTTTATTTTGGCCTTTCTTGCACTCCAGGCAAGTTGTCTCACTGACATCACTGTGAGGAACATTTTTTATGAGGGAGGCATTCAGATTGATTCTTTTTTGTCCACTTTCTGTAACATTCATACCATCCAATCATACTAGGCAGGAAGAAAAGAAGTGTTATATTCAATTTCTATTAGCATCAACATCAGAATCAATCAGAGAACTCATCATTTGTCAAGTCACGGAGCAGAAATAATTCCAAGTGACAATTGTAACTAAGCAACCTAGCGTGACTAGTGAGCAGGAATGAAAATGAAATTATTGAAGCATTTTAGTAACTGATTACAAGTAACAAATCTGTTAGGTAGAAAAAATCTCCCTCTCTCCAGAAATTTTGCAAAAGAAGAAAGAAAAACTTGCTGAAAGTTATTTGTTGTGATTTGGATGGCTAGTTAACTCTTTGTGGCAGGGATCATCAGGGCCCTCATTTTCTATGGTTGCATTGCATTGAGCCCATGGACTGCCCTCTGCCATTATGAGTATGTGTAAAAATACATTCAAACAAATAAAAATATACTACAGCCAGATTAAGGTATTACACAAATATCTTAATATGTCTAGAGTCTCAGTATTACATGTTAGGATTTGGTATAAGGCACTTGCATCATGTTAAATATTCAGCAAAATCTCCCGTTCACTTAATAATGGATAGATCTTTCATGCTTGGTAATCACATTATTAATGCACTTCCAATACAAATGGTGATGAAATATTGATGTGAGCAGCAGCAGGACGATTGTGCCAAAGCTCAGCATCCTGATGGACTCCGCACAAAATCTAGCCCATGCCTGGGTATATTTGAGTGGAGTTGGCTTCACATTTGAATAATATTGTCTTTGCTAGGTATAAATCAAGATGGAAACCTCGTGGACCAAAATAATTTTTGTCATGCTTGAAATTACTCAAGCAGAATCTTACAAAGGATGAATTTGTTCTTTTCTGCTATCTCTCAGCATTCCAGGGCTTTAAAGTCAACATGGGAGAGATAGTATCTCTTACTTCCCTCATATCTCTTTGAAGTTGACATCTTTCTTAAGCCTTTGGCATTAACATCCTCCTCCACACCCAGACAGTGACAGCAAGCAGCATGTAGTGACTGTAGTATCATTCTTTAGTTTGTTTAGCAGAATATAATCACTAGTTCTGTTACTATATCACTGACACAGAGCATTATTAATTATGATGTTTAATGTGTTTAATTTACTTAGAAAGAATAATGTGCAATTGTTCCATTGTCAAAGCTGAAGATCTGGAGTTCCGGCTTCGGATCCTGTTGGTACTGTTGTTACAAACCCTTTTGTACGAGGCAAAAGTCATTCAGAGGTGTTGTTTCTCATATGTTTTAGAATATAAGCTGCCTTGGGAATTTTCCTTTCCACTGATAAGCCTGCTTTGCCATAAAAAAGTTTTTAGGAAAATCTTGCCTTACTTTTTCTTTACTGGGCTTAAAATTTTCTGTAATGATGCTTTTATAAACAGTAAGAAATATTTATTTGTTATGTGGAAGGAGTCTGCTGTTTTTTGGTTTTTTTTGTAGTAGTAGGTGAGAGACAGGTCTTGGTGGCACAGAATACGAATGGTATAGGCTCATTTGAGGCTGGACAGGCCCTGCAGTGCTTTGTTTTCTGGATCCCAGGATACCTGGGACTGCCTAATGCAGGTCTGCCTGTCTCCTAGGCTTGAAGGAGCAATATTGGAAGGAATTCTTACACCAAGAGAATTCCATGCTATCCCTGTTAATGTGCCATTTGAAAAAAATAATTACAATTACTTGCAGTATAAAAGTCTATAAAGATGGTTTGGGCTCCAGTTGAGCTGTCTCAAAGGTGGTATAGTCCCTTGTTGTGGTTTAATGACAGGTGTTTGCTAAGGATGGCAGGAGCCTCCCTTGGAATTAAGGATGTAAACCCCTTCCCTCCGAATTATTATAAGTTTGAATTTAAATGGGGCTCTCAGGCAAAGATATGGGAATAGGAATAACAGTTCTTTATTAGGATAACTAAAATAAAACAAGCATGCAGTATTACAAAAAACCAAACCCACTGACAGAGTCAGAATACAACCTGACCCCCTGTGAGTGAGGGTGTTGGTAGCAGTCCACTTAAATAGTGGCTGCAGTCCTTCTGGAGTGGCAGATGAGGCTCTGTTGAAGCAGTGATCTTGTAGAAAGGTGCAGCCCCCTACTGAAGGTCCAGTGGAAGGAGATGGGCCAGGTGTTCTTCTGGGAGTCCAGTGGAAAAGGCTGCTTTGGTGTCCCAAATCTCAGGTTTTTATCCAGGTAAAAAGGCTTGACTCCTCCCCCTGGATGGAGCATTTCCCAATGTGATGATGTAATTTTCTCAGTGAGACTCAATGGCACATTAGCAGAAAACCTCTCCCTGGAGGGAGGATGGATTGTGGAAGAGATAAAGAAACTGCTCTCCTGGTTTCTTATCAGCTGGCCTATTGACAGAAGATTAGACTACCCCCCACCTCAGTTCCAACAGATGGTGATAGAATACACACTTTTTTTGATTACATTTTGCACTGCAACCCATGACATCCCTGAACACCTCATATCTCTCCAGGACAACGTGGCTGCTTTTCCAGTTTCTTCTCACTACCTAGGTTTGGCTGGCTGTGATTTCCATGCACCAGTTAAGCTTCTTAGATCAGCAAGATCAGTTCTTTGCTCAGTAAGCAAAGCAGAAGAGGTCAGATAAAATGCAGCATTGTCTGTGATTCAGGAATCTTTATGTCTTTTTTGATTTAATTATGTCTTCTTGTGAGCAAGAAACATTTGCCAGAGGTAAAATAATTTTCAAAATTCTAGGTTTCCTTTCCCAGCTGTCATTCTGAGATCCAGGGGCTCTGTACTCACAGCAGCTATAAATAAGCTGTACTTAAACCCTAGGGATTATTGTGATCTAGTGTGTCAAACAGTCAACACAGCTTTCTTTTATCTGCGTATCTCTGCTTCTCCAAGATCACATTTTGTGATATATGCTCATGTCAGTATTTTGTGTCATGGTCTGGGAAAGGAATAGCTCACATGTCCATAGCACTGTCTGTTAAACTGCAGTGGTGTGCCTTATATCAAATTATATATTAATGGTTTGTTCCTTGTACCCCACAAGTTTTGTATTTGGTTGTACCCCATTTTCCCCTCCTCCAGTGGCAGGACTGTTACTTTGGAGCCCTTCCCAGGTGCCGGAAAGTTCTCTGGAGGGTACCAGGTTATAGGTTCTGACCCGGAATCCCCTTCTATCCTGGGGAGATCGGCTGTGGAAAAGTATCATTCAACAGCCAAGTCACTGCCTGAGTTACCCTAAGTGGCCAACCCCTGGTCCCTTCCCCTGACCCCACCTCCCCTTAAAAGGTGCTGTATTGAGCCAGTCGGTGCTCTGGTCTGAGCAGGAGTTTCAAGGTGAGAAGGTCCCTTAGGGGTCCTTCAATAAATTCATGCTGCTACCTCAGTCAGAGCCCTCCTTTCTTCGCCTTCATTGTCGCTATACACCTGCTACACACTGCCATGCTGGGATCCACCAGGTTGGCTGAATCTGCATAGCAGTCAGAGCCGGACCGAGGCTTGTTACTGGGTCCAAGACTAGTCGGACAAGCAATCAAAATGGTCCCTGATATAGTTAAACCTTAATGATACTGAAGCACCAACAAATTAATTGTTCTGCAACTGAATGGAAATCAAGGCAGGGAAATGTTGTCCAAGGCTTCCCCTATGATTGTTGACAGGAATAGCAGCATGGCCCCTTTAGGCATTAAATGCAGCTTTCTACCTTAAACCTTGTCTAATCTGTGCACACGACAGGCGTTTGACCTTTCTTCCAAAATCTCCGCATAACTGTCCAGAGAAGTTGCCCTTTAACACTGATGCACATGAAGGTCACAGTTGCTTGATCATGATCCTTGATAGGAAGTTGGTATTTTTCAGGTACACTTGAGGAAGGAAAAGAAATTTAAAATATTTAGCAAGGAGTTGTCAGAAATTTCTGAGTTTTCCAGCCAAGCCCAAGTCTCACTGAAGCCTATACTTAGATTTTTCTGGCTTCAACAAGAATTGTATGAAGTTATTATGCTGCCAGCTGTGGCGTGATGAGGTGCTTAATGCATTTAAATGGGTTATATTTCTCCCCGCTTCCTGTCCATTGACAGATCAGTAATAGAGGCTTGTTGAGGTGAAGGCTGTGTATCAGGTGCCTGATGTCCTCTGGAAGGCACCTCTAAATTTTTTTCTCTGTTTTTAGATAAAGTCTCTGAGGTGTTGATACAGAAGAAACACAGTGCAGTGGGGCCCTGGTATAATTTCAGGTCTTTTAAGAATGCTGTAATAGTCAAGGGGATATTTCATGACAGAAATATTACCTACTGGATCAGCCCTTATTCAAGTATCCGTTTAATCTGCCTGCCCTCAAATGAAGCAGAATCTTCATCCTTTCCTTCTTGCTCCACTGAAAGAGTTAATAGATAATATTCCTGTTTATATTCCTGCCAGGATGTTTTTCATTACCTGCATTGGTTTATTACATAACGGTGATATTTGCTCCATTAGGCTATTGGCATCTTTGCAGGAAGCAGACAAACCTGCTGGCATCCATCAGGCTGAGTAATTACAGAGAGTTTGTTTACTTTTTACAGGTCTCCTAATCAATACTGGCACTGTCTTCGCAGACTGGGCTGCAAGCCTGGCTGCTCATGCAGCCAGCTTATCCTGCTGCCTTAGCAGTCAGCTATTTGGGAGATGATGATGGTTTGATCATCCTGAAAAAACAGGAGTGCGAGAGATAAATGCAATAGTATCATCCCAAAGCACCTAGGCGCAGGCAATGAATACCCAGACTGTGCTCTGTACTCTTCCTGTAGCATTTTACAGCTCATGGAATCTAGTCTTCTGTACCACAGGGAGCTGAGAGATGCCTTTGTCTGGTTGTGTTTATTGGTATCTGTGGGTATCCATTCAGTAAAGCCTTCTGAGTGTTCCATGGGAACATGTTTGATATGCATCCCCCATTATAGGAGGCCAGGTCCACTTACTCAGCTGCTGCTGTTCCTGCCTATGTTTAGAAAAAAAACCCTGAAAAATGAGAGCCCAAGTATATCCCCCTTCATCTCCTCAGCTTCACATGCTCAATTAAACTTGTCCAAATTAAGTGTGAAATGCTGCCTAGTAGAATGGAAGCTTTTTGTATTGTAGTAGCAATAAGGTACAAAGTGGGAACAGCCCAATCCAAGGCATGGATGCAGTGTCACTCTATTTTTCAATCCTTGAAGTGCATTTCAGGGGATGTGTGCCAGCCATCCATTCTAAGCCATGAAATACTTCAATGACAGACCAAATGAATCCTTAAAAGTGAAAGAGATAGACGTCATCCTGGTAGAAGTGGCATCTTGTGTGTATGCACTCCTTTCATGGCTTGTTCATATACATGTTCCAGAGGGGGTGACTGCTGGGTTGTGGAGACTAGTAGAAGCAGAAGACCCTATTCAAGAGATGGAAGAGATTAGGGACAGCAGAACGTTCTGACTCTTTTTCTAGTGAGAGTAGAAAAGGAAAAAAAGGACCAGACATTGAACTAAGTGGTTTCCATGGCACAAAGAAAAATTCTGTGTGCAGAAAACTTCTGTGACACAGAACCTCTTCCATCTGTGTTACAGTTTAACTGGCAAGTCTTAGATTGTGTAGCCTGACTCTCAACTGGAATGTGTTCATTACAGGAGAGCACAGTGTCATCACTGTTTGAGCAGAGATGTGGCAAAGCCTAATAACAATGATTTCCTGGAGAGAAAGGAAGATGCAGTGAGCTCTGAAAGGAGGTGAGGAGACCGAGCAGGGATGGCAAAGGAAGAGAATAATTCATATAAATAGCACTGCTTTAACCCTCCTCTCCAAGGTGTGATGAGGTCAATACCCTGATATAGGAACATGTCTGTGGAAATAACTATGAGAAGTAATATATTACCCCTCTCAATGGCTGCCTCCTTTCCTTCCCATAATGAGAGCCTATGGGAAGGGGAACAAGGCCTTATGTGCTGACTTGCTGTTGATCTGAAAAGTGCTGTGTCTTGGAAAGTTAGAGCAAGGGTTCACAAATTAATCCAGAAGGTGCAAGAACTCAGCTTGAAGGCTGATTGGTATTCAGTTCTGGTGCAAAATGTTTAAGAAAAAACTGATTAATTTATCCTTCCACAAAGAGCAGGAGTGCAACAGTAATCACAGTTTCAAGTCATAAAAATAAAAAAGACCTCAATGAAAATAGATGTTAAGACTCTGGAGGGTTCAGCAGAGGAGGATTGTATTAAGATAAAGTAGATTATAACACCGGTGGACATTAAATGTTGTCATTGTATGGTAAATCATATCAGGAACTCACGATAGCTGCTCTTTACAGACTCAGGGATAGAACACTGTGATATAGCATTTGATTTATTCTCTGTCCCTGTTACACCATCACTAGCAAACATATAGGTAGAAAGAGGACAGAAAGAAGGGAGAGACTTGTGAGCTAGACTGGATTTCTGAGCTGTGGTTTTGGGTAAGTTGGATGGGACTGGGGTGATGCCAGATACATTCTTCCCTTCCCTTTCTGCCAGATGCTGGGGCTCTGCAAATGTCCTGCATTGCAGAAGCATGGATTGAAGTTTACCCCAAAACACTTCTCTCCTGTGGGGTAGCAGCAATGATCTGAGTAGGATCCACATGGTTCTAGAGCCGTATCTTGTGCTCCCCTCACTGATGGATACTGCCAGCTGGGCTCCTCCACTATGCAGATTGTCTCATTGCCCCCAAAAAGGCAGCATCCCAACAGCAGTTGTCAGTCCCAAATATGTGCACATGCAGCCTGGAACATTCCCCAACCCAATCTGTAGCATCCCAAAAGTGTCCCAAGCACACCTACATAACTCTCAGCTGTCCAAACACTTTTGAAACTTGCCCTCTCCCTTCTCTGCCCAAAATTAATAGCCAAAATCTCTTTATTCCTTGCTTAGAAGTTATAATCAAGGAACAATGCAACAACCTATTTAAATCTGCCAGAAATCTCCTGATAGGGCTTTACATATTACACAGCTTGAGCAAAGTCCTTTCACTGTTGGAAGCACATTCGTAAATGAGCAAGACAATGGCTACTGTCTCTCTCCTCCCTGGCTAATGCTTTATGTGAATCTTCCCAGGAGTGCAACCCAATTCTGTCTCAGATATGGATTAAACTAATGCCAAAAATCACCTCCATTCCCATTTTGCAGCTGAGTGTTTTCAAACTCCTGCCTTTCATAGTTGTGTATCCTTGACAGATATGCAGTTGAAAGTCACTTCGTATTCTGCCCTAGATCTTAAGTGTTTACAAGATAGCCTTACCAGCAAGAGGTGGAAAAAAACAGAGACAAGTTCTGTGATTTTCTTTTGTACAGACACTACTGACACCTGCAAAAAGGTCTTTTGCTAGTGCAGCTTTTGCAGATGGTTTAACTCTAGCAGCACTGAATTCCTCTTAATTGTCAGATAAGCACTGTATCCTCCAGGAGCCTTGCCAATGGTTGGAGCACTGTTGTTTTCCTTGCACAAGGATAGTGCTCTGTCACCATCAGAAGTGTCCTGGTAAGGTGTTGGTAAGGACAAGGTGTTGTCCTATTGAACTCTATGACTGACAGCAAGGTCTCTTAGAATCTCAGATTGATCCTCAAGTGAGGCAAAAGCCTTGGCTCTTTTGGGGTCCAGTTACATTAAAAACTTTCCCCAAAACACCATTTATTTTTCATTTTGCATTTTCAGATCTAGCAATTGTTTTCAGATATCTCCCTCCTGTATGGAAGATGTATCTCTCCATCTTTGTTAAATTTGCACAAATGTCTCTTGTATGAATGTGCTTCTACAACTAAAATGTATGTTTTTTTCTGGTCTTGGCACCCTCCTCTCTCTAGTTCCAGGAGAAGAGTCAGTATGCTGAGTATGCTCAGTGTTTCTGAGTATTATGATCCTGAGAAATGAAGGTGAAGGCTTATAAAGTATAATAGGCTTTTGCTAACATGAAATGCTACCTTGTGTGGATTAACTGAGTAAGTTCTTTCACTGCCTAATATGCACATTTAGAAGCAATTTTAGAGTGTGAAAACATTTAAAAGGAATGCTAATTTCCAGCTGAGGGAAGTATGTTTGTTCAGAGAATAAGAAAGCCAGGACTGACCAGGTAAGAAGTGAACCAAGTTAATTCTTATTCTTCTAGTTCAGCTACATTGCTCTGTTTGTTAAAGTATTTAACATCTTTTGCCTGTTGCACTGCTTTATAAGCTCTCATGTGGTGGAGGGAGAAGAGAAATAAGACTCAACTTTCCTGAAGGATGTCCGGGGACATAATGAGAAGAATAGAATAAAGGCTGAACAACAGCCAAAGAGCTGGAATGAAGATAGAATAGCAAGCTGAATATTACAAACAACCATGATTAAACTGCATGATTTCAGCTAACTTTGGTTTCACTGCTAAGGTATGGTGTCCCAAGGAACAGCCTGAATTCACCCAAGTACTGAGCTGTGTTCAGAATCTGAAGCCTGTTGTGGGCACTGAGTCTGTTTGCACGTTCTGCCAAAATCATGCTGCCCCTCCGGTTAGAAGCAGAAAAATGTTAGTGAAAACCTTACTCTCAGTTTGCCCTGATACTTCTTTTTGCAAATATTTAAGTAGGTGCATTTTGCTGGTACAGAGATTTCTTGAAGTAATTTGAAGCTTCAGCTACACACTTCTGTACTCTTCAATTGAAACTGTTCTATGTGACTTATGTGGCCAACAGCAAAAGAATTAACTCCTCAAGCCTGTGATTTTTTATCAAAATTTTATGTCCAGTACAGATAAAATCAGTAAACAGCTCTGAATAATTACTCCACTTCTGGAAACTCTGTTTTCCATCATGGTGGGATCACAACTTGTGTATATTTATTCTTATAAAACTCTGTGAAATGTGGCAGTGCTAAGAAATTGCATCTGGTTTATATGAAGGAAGCTAAAGAGGTGACTTCATCACAGTCTGTAAGTACAAGTGAAGCTTCCCAGTCTGAGCCTGGACAGTCTGACTGGTGGCTTCCTCGGGAATCCGCAATTTGCGACTTGAAGGAGAGAGACTACTCTGATTTGGTAGTCTGGGAACAGAACTTTTAATACAGAGAAAATAACAAACAGGATGGCATACACTGTAACAAGGGCCAACCGAAAAAGAGCTGTGTCCAGGGTGTAACAGGGGTATTTATTCACTTTAGGTAAAGGCAGAGTTAGGACAGAGATTTGAGGAGAAGGTCCAATGAGAGAAGGCGATATGGTAATTTTTGCTGCAAAAAGTAACTAATAATAACAAGAACCGAGAAGTTTCCAGTAACAATCTGCATAGAGCAACTGAGGGATTCTGGAAGTGGGTCTCAGCTCACCATAACTAAGAAAGGTTTTCCCACAGCTTTGAGCCAAGGTTTTCTTTCTTCTCAGTGAAGCTGACCCCAACATACAAGGAAGATATTTCTGATAACAGAAAACTCAGCAATCTAGCAGACAATGGCCACAGTGAGACCCAGTGCCTGGAAACTGAATCGCTGGGAGTGTATATATTCTGACTCATGCTGGGAATAAAATGTAAACAAGGAGATAATTAGGTACTGGAGCAATTTGCCTCGGATTGTAGTGGATTGTCTCTTATGGGGAGTCTTTGAATCAGGCTAGATGTTCTTCCAAAAAGTGTATGATCTCTTAGGTGGCCTGGCTTGCTCAAGGAATGTGGTAGTCTTTTGGCTGTAGTGGCTGGGAGCCTTGCTTTTGTTTCCACATCACCCCTACCATCTTCTGGCATTATACAGGGTGTTATAGTGGGACTGTAGGTAACATCCCACAATGTCCTTAAAATCAGTGATGAGTTGGTCATCAGCATTAAAGGGATCAGGATTTTACTGCTTGTTTTATTGGTGAATTTGGTTCTCCAGCCTTTGTCTATGGCACGATGGTCCTGACAGGAGAGCTGTGCCTTGTGTCCCTGTACTCTTTTGCCAGCTGGGCAAGGACTGGTCTTCACCTACGTGAAAACCACGTCTAAGCTTGCAGCTAATAAGACTCTTTTCATGCAACTGCACAGTGTCCCTAACTGGACTCTGGTTATCCATTACAGTTCTGTTTCTCTATGATATTTTTATTAGAAATAGCAGAGAAGCTTCCGGTCAAAATCCTAGGGCAAAAAGAGAAAAGTTATAATCTAGAATAGAATATCCAAAAGTGGTTCTTTTGAAGTTTCCCTGACAAAAGTGATCTCTATATGCTTTCCTGACATTGGGAAGCTGAAAAAACTGTCTAGTCTAGGTTTTTTGTATCTGCTTAATGTAAACTAATTTCCAGTTTTTCTGAGCATTCTGTCTTGCTCCCTCAGGGGGTTTCCTACATGATCTCCATAGGAAATTTCCCACTGAATCTTGTGCCAGACCTATATTTCTAAAATACTGAGAAGTATTGCATACGCAGCCTAAAACTGCATATGCAAATAAAATAATGAGGTTGTATGTTTGAGGCCTTAGTTCCATTGTCTCCTGTTGTCAGAAGCCTAATGAGCTGTGTTATTAAGTGACTCTACATTGTTAACTTGTGCTGGTGACAAACATGGCCAGTGGACAAAGAGGAGCTAAGCTTCCCATTGATAATGATTTTTTTCTGTGCTCACAAATCTGGATTGTGTTGCTGACAGGGCAGTGGTTTAGTGCTTTAGTGACTTGCCCAAAGCCTCATCCCACCCAGGGAAGGCAAATGTGACCACAAAGGTGGCTACTAACTAGGCAAAGGAAGGAGCTCACCACATCTGCCTTAGAGATAATATTTTCTCTGTGTTTTGAATCCAGCCTAAGAATTCCCTAAGGTGGCAAATTTCTCAGGAGATGCTCCCCTTGCTCAGGCCAGGTTCCTACTCTGTTGAACACTAGAGACTTGCTTCTCAGAGTGTGTGGTTCAGGTAGGGAAGAAGGGCATTGGAGAGGTGGAGAAACAAAGCTGTACACTGGCTTTTTTGTTTTATCTCACCTTGGGTGGCCGGAGGGTGGTTATTCCAGCTCAGCTGTTGCACATTACATTGTTAAGCTGCAGTTCATTACATGTCTGCATGCCAGGGTGTGCTATGAGGCAGTGACTGTGAACCTGAGGCTGATGAGGTGCTCATAGTAACATCCGAGCATGTACCTGATTATTGCAGCCTTCCTGAGAAGAACTAGCCATGAAAGGGACATGCCAGATCCTGCTCAGATAGCAGATGGTATGAGTCAGCACTTGGAAACAGAAATACTAACGGAGAGTTGGCCTCATTACTGAGAAGCAAGTTTTTGATAACTCCCATTCCTGGTAGCTCTGAGGGAAGGAGGCAGTGTCCAAGTATTTCCCTCTTCTATGTCCAGTTTTGATTTATGAGGAAGGAGAAGGAAATAACAGTCATATGAGCGGCAGTAACACCATTATAATGATATAAAACTAACAACAGGCACATCCTGAGTGACAGAATGAGGCTCAACTGTGTCTGGACTGTGGCAGAACGGTACCTAACTTTTCATTTGCTTCCCTTGCCTCATAGTGGGGTGTACTCTAGGGTGCTGTAGCACCAGCAAGGGGGTGACAGGGCTGGGAAGGAAATAAATGTACTTGTACAGAGTGCTGCCCCCAGGAATGGCTAGCTATTAATAACAGTAATAACATAGGCCAGGATGTGGAAGAAGCATATTTTTTAAAGTGCTGATCACTGCCACTATCTGAAGTAGAAACAAATTGAAAAAAAACAAAAACCCTAGTTTCACAATTTTATAATGCAGGGTAATACCACTTTTGGGTTTTTTTGTTTCCTTGTGTTTAAATTTTATGTGTAGGAGAGCTGTTTGTTTTTAGTAAACCATGCTGCAGATTGGCAGGTAAACTGGGGTGTTGTATGCAGTAGGGTATAACTAGACTGGTTAACTAAACTGGTTAACTAGAGTTAACTGGGACAGAAATGTCCCAGAAGCTTGATGCTTTGGAATCTTACCCACTGACGCACATCACAGTCAACTTGTCCTCCCTCTGCCCCAGTTACACTGCAAAAGGAAGAGTTTGGAATGTAGACCAAATCCTACTGGAACAATTGGGATGCAGATGGCAAGGAAAGCTGAAGGCTATTTCCACCTCCCCTTCTGCTATACTAAATAGAGATGGTGCAAAGAGAAAAACTTTCCCTATGCATAGGAAGAAGGAACAGGGGAAGAGAGATTGCAGAATTCAGGCAGTTCTTGGTCTCTTCAAATTTTCTGCTGTTCTGCTGAAAATGAGCTGCCTGCAAGATCAAGGGATGTCTATCTAAATGTGGACTCAATGAATTGCCTGATAATCCCAAATATATTGCAGTGCTCTCTGCTCTGGCCCTTTGGTTCTACCACAGATGAAGAGTACCCTAACGGCATTTTAGTATGAGGTATACAGGTATGAGATAGAAACAAAAATGCTGAGGTTTCAGGTCTCTTCTCCCAGGCAGAAATTGAAACGGCTCTGCTTTTTCCTACTATGCTTCACCCACCAGAACTCAAAAGGTTCCCTTACTTGTATTATTGATGTGGTCATATGGAAGTAGAAGTAACAGACAAATAAGAGGGAGTTTTTCCTTTTTCCTGGGACTAGGACACAAAGCCCTATGTGTGGTTTTCTCTTTTCTGTCTCTTTTAAAAACAAACAAACAAACAAACAAACCTCTTTTATTTTAAATGAGATGCACAATGAAAGGAAAAAAACCCAAACCTAACTGTAATGCCATGTCTTCCTCCCCTCTGTCTCTCAGGGCTAGGAAGTGCAGTTCCACCCCTTTGACAAAAGAATGAATTCAGCAGCACAAATTTTTAAAATATTATTTATTTTAAATTAAAGGAAATTACTTTCAGTTCAGTGCCAATTTCTAGCTCAGTGATAACAGCAAGAGGAGAAAATAAAATAAGTACTTTCAGAGACAACACCACATATATGAATGTGTGCATATACATAGCTGGTAGAGGGGTTGGGGCCACTGCACTAAAGGGCTACATGCATCCCCAGACATATATGTCCTCTTGCCAGCACACAGCTGTTAAAAAAGCAAAGAATGGAGTGCCTTGTTTAACCCTTTATAGCTTCTCTTAAATGCTGAGTTGTATCACTCTGACATCTAAACCCTTTAAAATAATCTACTTTATTCAATCATAAGACTCCAGTTTGCAGGCATGGGAAGACAAAGACAATTGAAGAAATACGCTCAAATATGAATAAATAGGCTGTGGATCACTGGAAGAGCTAGGAGCAGAATTCAGTCACCCCAGCTCACCTGCACATGCTTTGCACGTTTAAAACAGTTGAGAACTTTGGATATATTCTCTGCAATGGGGCAGTTGTCTTAGTGTATCTTTGCACCTTTTGTAGCCTAGAAGAGTCTTGGCTCGCTGGTTAAAGCTGCTGCTGCTCCCACAGTGTGAACAGCAGTATTTCACCAAGCCAGAGCTACTCTTGTTTATCTGAGCAGCATATTTCAGAGCAAACTTGGGTGTGAGGGAAGGGTGTCAGTGCTTCACTTCTCTTGACCCATTATTTAATCTCTCTGGTTATGAGCCAGACATCTCCTTGTCCTTGCAGTGCATGGTTAAGAGGGAGAACAAGGTCATCCAGCCTTCAGTCTCATTCTATTGCTCTAAGCTGTGAGCAGCATGGGACTTTGTGTAAGACCTTAATGATGCCCAAGCAAAGGTTGACTTGAAAAATTCCTTTGTGATCTGTGCTGTAGATGGAGCAACAAATGGATAATAAGAAGGCTGTAGACTCAAGGCAAATCCTCCCCTTCGATTAAGGGAAATTAAATCCCTTGGGGAATGTATAATGTATGAGGCTTCATTATTCTTCTTGGGACAAGTAGCATATGATCCCTTGGTCAAAGAGATAAAAGGATCATAAATGCAAATGTTTCCACATAGTCTGTGTGACTCAGATGGCACCAGAGAATGTGCTGGAGCAAATTAGCTACAGCTCAGCCTGCCTTGTGCTGTGAAAATGGCTCCTATTACACTGGAAATAATACTGTCCCCATACTGTCCTGTGTTCTCAGGGCAGGGAGGTACATGTTTGCATGGATGGCTTAGGTAGGGACAGGGTCTTCTGTACGCAAGCCAGGGGCCCCAGAAGAGACACATAACAGAAATAAACCTGAGTCAGGAGGTCTGTGACCTCTTCTTCCCAGTCTAAGGTACTTGTTCTTCCCATGTGCAGTCATTCTAGCTGTTCCAGCTCATGCCCACCTCTGCTTTCTTCCCACAGATGCTCTGACCCTAACCCCCATCTCTCTTGTACCTACTGAGTCTTATCCACCTTGTGATGTGCAAATACATTTGTTGTCTTTACTTCCAGCTTCTGAATCCTTTTGTTCGTTTGATATTTGTTTTTTACCAAATTTTCTGTTGTTCTGAGGCATCCCAACACATCTTCCATATTTCCTGAGCTTTCGGACCACATGCTTAACCTGTAATCAGCATGACTCAAAATAACAACAGTGTCTGTCCATAAAGGAAAATAAATAATGTGCTTTTTTCTACTCCCTGTTCAAAGATAAATTGCTTTTCTTTCCTCTAAGAGCAGAAGCTTCTGGGGTGCTGCTTCGCTCCCCACACCAATCACCAATCAACAGCAGCAGCACAACTGAGGCAGCCCCTTCCTCAGTCGCTCATCACTTGAGAGGCCCTCTATAAAAACTCCCCCAATTTAATGGTAGGCACAAGAGACCTCCACAGAAGGCAGATATACGTATCAGCAGTTTATTGTTTTATAGCAAAACTCTCATACCTTCTCTCTGTTGGATCCCATGGGCAGCATAACCAGCCAACACTGAACTCCTCCATCCCTCCACACGACTGACCAACCCACTGTCTTACGTTGCAATGCAAGATGTAACCAGAAGTATGTATCCTATCACCTTCTGTTGAAACCAGGTGGAAAAGCGTCTTTATCTCTTTCATGACCCATCTCTTGTAACTCTGGGGGGGATATCCTCTGTTAATAGGCCAGCTATTAAAACCAGGTGGCGCAGTTTTCTTTATTTCTTCCATGACTCATACTCCTTCCAGGAAGATATCTTCTATTAAGAAGCCATTAAGTCTCACTGCCTGACTAAAAAAATTACACCATCCCATTGTGAGATGCTCCACCCAAGGGGAGGAGCCAAGCACTCCTACCTAGATAAAAATCTGATATTTAGAACACCACAGCACCTTTTTTCCACTTGATTCCCAGAAGAAGACCAGACCCATCTACACCACCACTAAGCCTTCAGATAAAAACTACACTCTTTTGCAGAATCATTGCTTCAATAGAACCACATCTGTCACTCCAAGGAGACTGCAGCCACCATTTAATCAAACTGCTACCAACACCCTGACCAACAGGGTGTCAGGTTGCATTCTGACTCTGTCAGTGGTTTTTTGTATTACTGCACTTTTATCTTAATTTTCCTAGTAAAGAACTGTTATTCCTATTCCCATATCTTTACCTGAGAGCCCCTTAATTTCAAAATTAAAATAATTCAGAGAGGGGGTTTACATTGTCCATTTCAAGGGAGGCTCCTGCCTTCCTTAGCAGACACCTGTCTTTCAAACCAAGATACCCCCTCTTTCATAACACGTCTCCTTACTGGACACAGCTGTGACTTGATAAGGGCAAGGTTGTTTCTACTCTGTTGTGATTAGACACAACTGCAGCCCATCAAGAGTGAGGCTGCCCACAGAATCATCCCACAGAATCTCAGTTCTTTACTTTACCTCTCTCCCTAATGCCTAACACAGGTTTAGGACGTTGTGTTACTCTGGAACCTGACTTATCTCCTATCATTGAGTTGTAGATCAAAGACAGACAATGCACGCTCTTGTATTCATATTGAGGAGCACTGCACAGAGGAGTGTGTGTCTGCACCTTCTGTTTCTGCCATACCTGTAGAGTCCAGACACTTAATCCCTGTGTGTCCTGGATTGATGCTGAATTGTATCCCTATTCGTCTGTTTTGCACCTTTAAAACTGGATCTGAAAGTAAAGGAGTAGCAGTGGAATGTCTGAGGCAGTTGTTTTCAAAGAATAAAGATAAGAGTTTTCAGTTTTCCTTCACACACTGGCTGCGTTGTCTGCAGTGCAGACGGCAAGAGAGAGCTCTCCTTTGCTTTTTGTTAGTTTTTGGCTACCTGAAGCAGAGAAGTTCTCTGGACTGTGGTTTTTGGGGGGTTTTTTCCCTTTCTCTTGGAACTGTTTGAACCTGCTGTGGACTAAAACCCCAAAAGGGCACCAGGAGCTCACACCTGTTACCCACCGGGCTCGGCCTGGGCCACGGCATTTCCCAGCACCAGAGGGACTGACAACAACTGAGTGAGCTGAGCTTCAACCTATGAGAGAGACTTTCTGAATTTGTCATCTCTGCGGAGCGGTGAGAGGTTTTGTTGTTCAGTGTTGTTCATTTGTTTTGCTGGGGAGTGCTTTGCCTGTTAAATAAACAAATTTTTTCCACTTTCCTCCAAGGAATTTTTTTTTTCCTGTCCTGAACCAGCTAGGAGGAGGGGCTGTTTGGATTTGCTTTCTAGAGGGACTCCATCCAGAGGTTTCTCCCCAAATTTGCCCTAAACCAGGACACTGTGTTTGCCCCTTCTCTTTGTGTATGCTGACCTGTAGCACATGAATTTTTCTGAACATGGGTGTCTCTATAGACTTTGTGTAAGGTCTTGTGTGGTCTTGTGTCCTTGTTGATCTGGATGATGAAGCACTTGATGGATTCCTGGGTGATTCTAAGCTGGTGCTGATGGGTTGCTGTGCTTTTTGCTGCATGCTCCAGTTGTCTCTACAGTTGACTGACAGGGTCCATAAATCACTCTTGGAAGGAAAGGTGCTCCAAGAGCTCTGGCCCCATTTGGGATGTGCTCATGTGACACAGCCTCACATGTATCACTTGCACGTGTACAGTGGCAGATCTGCCACTGGGATGGGGATCTTAGATCTGGCTGCCAGGCTCTCATATGCCCAAATTTGGTTTTGAGAAGTCTAGGTTAGAAGGGCTGGGAACTTGCTGTTTCTCCTTCTGCCGTTTTCTTTCTGTGCACAGAACTGAAAAAGAAGGAGCTGTGATCTGAAGAAATTGTAGAGGAGAATTGGACCAGTGGCTTATGTGTTGTGCAGGCAGCTGTGGAACCTTTTCACAGAAGATGTGGATAACAAGCAACAAGCAGGGAAAGGGAAGAATTTGGATAATTTTGATAGTGCTGCTACCTTTTGCTTAGTCCTCCGTTTCCTTTTTTTTTTTTTAAATTATTTATTTATTTTATATTTTTTTGTATGTGTAGAATAGAAGGAGCTGAAAAGTACAAGAAAAAACAGCCTTGGGGGAAAGAAAAAGGGAATCCTAGCAAGGCAAGCAGGTAAAGCTGCACATTTGACTATCCCAGAATGCAAGAGATGCTTGAACTTTGCCTATGTCAGGAATTTGCCAAGGATGTCCTTGAAAGCATCTGCAGCAGACGTGCTTCATCCTCCTGGTACACCATGGGGATGGCACACATATCGTTAATTGTTCCTGTAAAGCATCCAAACATCTTCCTTGCAAATCCTGAAGTTATTTAATGAAAATTCCCTGGTTCCTTTACCTCTGGGTCTCATCAGGGTTATGATAGTCTCACATACCTCTTTAACCACCATACCAGATGTGGTCTTGTGAACATCTGGAGTGGTCCCCAACAATTCAGAGTCACCATTTTCCACAGGGTGGCAGCAGCACGCTTTCAATTTCCATGCTGAGGGATCCAACTTGGGGGCTTCTCTGTCAAGGTTCTGGCTAGGATTAAGCCTGAAAAGAGAAATGTTTCTAGAGGGGCAAGAAAGAATTTGCACATACTCCACGCAGGCAGCATATATCCCCAGATGAAGCACCCTGACAAGGTTAAAAGACAGCAGGCAGAGCTACAATGAAGGATGTTTCCCCTTCTTTCAAATGCAGCATGAACTTGCCTTCCATATTAACATTACTTCTTTCCATCCTGCACAGAAAGCCGTCAGGGCGGGAAGGTGATTTAGTTTCTCAGGGCTTGAAACTGTGAAAGGACAGCTGAAATTTCTATTTTTATGGCTGAGTTCGAAATGATGGTGAAAATTCTCAACAAAAATACCTCATAAATATTCAATTACTGTGCCAGCAACATTTTGCAGTCATCGATTATTTATGTATGAAATAACTAAAGCTTCATAAATAATAAAGTAGCAGCAATCTCCGCTGTGTTTTATGTTCCCCATATCCAGTATGGGGGCGGGAAGGATGTATCTTTGTAACCGATTTACATGCTGTCTCAGCCCTTTGCAAGCTGGGTGCAGTTAGGAGGACAGAGGCAGCAGAACAAAGTGTGCAGGTGAGGGCACTGGAGGTGTCGACGTGTACAAGGAAATGTTTCCTTTGCTCCAGTGCTTGTTGATGCCTCTGGCTGCCGAGAATTTATGGCATAGCACGAAACATAAGAGGTTTTGAGGGTATAGGTGGGAGCGTGCACAGAGGGAGAAAACTTAAGGCCAGGACATGTTGCTTATGGGCAAGCAGATCAAGAATTTGGCTGCCTTTGGCTTGGTTGTAGCTTGATTGCAGCTGTCTGCATGGCTACAAACATATGGGATATCTCCATAATGGGCTGCTAGCATTAGCAAGATATCAAGAGGTTTAAGGAAAGGAAGCCCTCATTTCTCAGACTTGACCCTAATTGATCCATGAGTAATGACTTCAAATAATCCCAAAAGCTCCATGTTGGCAGAGCTAATGAACCCCTCTTGGGAAAGGCTCATGTTGTCCTCATTGGGCATGGGTAAAGGACAGGGCATCCCTCTAGCCAGAGCAGCCCCCACTTGCACGCTTGTCTCATTTAAGTAAAGCTGTGCTTTAATTCACAGGACAAATCTCTCCTTCCCATTTTCCAGATGAACATTGGGCATGTGCTGTGCAGCTTGTTATACCAGAAAGACGCATGATTCTGGATAATGTATAATAGAGCTCCTCTTCTCCAGCCCAACCCCACTGTATAGTCAATAATAAAGCAGAATAACACTCATTTCTTTATCACCAGACAGCAACATGAGCACCTGATCTTTGCAGACTCCATTGCTCTCAGGAGAAAGATTCTTCTGCCCAGACACGTTCACTGGGTACTTCGTAATCCTAAGGGAATGAAGAGAACTGACCCCTCCATTCCCCACAATTTTCTCTCCTTTCCTGAAGGTTTATGCTGAAGTCTTTCTCCCTATTGCTCCCACTAGGAAGGACTAACTCCCAAATCACTGAGGGATGATTAATCACTCTGGTTTGATGGCAACATACTTATCCCCCCACCAGCCCACCCAGCAAGAGAAAAGAGATAAATTGCTGTCATCTCTTTTAATGGGACATATAATCAGGTGGTAACGTGGAGTATTTCCTCAGCTCAAAGTAATTCAGGATTAATTATTCATTCCCTTAAAATGTCCTTAAAAGAAAGAGAAACTATCTTCCTGTCACAGTATCTCTTCCTGGCATTGCTGCAGTTGGGCTTTGGTTGAGGAGTCTGATGCTCAGCGTGGGGTATGGAGAGTTCCCCATCAGGTCCCAGGACCTTCTGCAGCTCTTTAATGGCTGACACAGCACTTCTGCACTTTTCCCAGAGATGAAGATGAATCCCCCTTCTTGAGGTTTGGGAACAGGCTTAAATGTTTCTCAGCATCCTCCTGAGGGCTTGTCAATGAGGCTTGGAGTGCATCTGGGCTGGATCTTTACACATGGGAAAATTTTACCTCCTCTTTAGGGTCCTTGTTAGTTATCCTCGTGAGAAGACCTGTCCCATGAAAGTTGTACCCTTCACAAAGAAAACCTCCTACAAACTCTAGAAGGCTGTGGTTCTCTGAGAAAAAAAGACTGGGGTGAGCTTTTCTGAGATAGTCTGTGTTGGTTTTGCATGGCCTGGTTTTTGGAAACAGGGGGGGCCACAGAGGTGGCTTCTGTGAGAAGTTGCTAGAAACTTCCACCACATCCAAGAGAGTCAGTCCCTGATGGCTCTGAAGATGAATATGCCACTGGCCAAGGCTGAGCCAATTAGAGATTATGGTAACACCTCTGTGATTACAGATTTAAGAAGAAAATCAAAACAAAGATGCACATCTTTATCTTCTAGCCAGAGAAGAGGAGGAGGTGAGAACATGTGAGGGAAACAACACAGTGACACCAAGGTCAGTGGAGAAGGAGGGGAAGTGGTGCTCCAGGAACTGGAGCTGAGATTCCTCTGTAGCCTGTGGTGAGACCATGGTGAGGAGCTGTGCCCTTGCAGCCCGTGGGGATCCATGGGGGATGCAGAGATCCACCCACAGCCCGTGGGGATCCACCCTCAGCCCCTGGGGATCCATGGAGGATGCAGAGATCCACCCACAGCCCATGGGGATCCATGGGGGATGCAGAGATCCACCCACAGCCCATGGGGGAGGTGCCCATGCTGGAGCGGGTGGATGCCTGAAGGAGGCTGTGTTCCACTAGAAGACCCAGTGGAGAGAGGGCCCCTGCTTCCAGGCTGGAGCTACGTGTCCTTGGAGGACTGCACCCCATGGAAGAGTGATCCACACTGCAGCAGTTTTGGGAGGACTGTTTGCCCGTGGGAGGGACTCATGTTGCAACACTTTTGGGAGGACTGCTGCTCATGAAATTGGAACCATGCTGGAGAAGTCAATGGAGAACTGTCTCCTGTGGGAAGGGACCCCATGTTCTCACAGGGGAGCAACTCTCTCCCTGAGTGAACCAGAAAAAAACCTCGGGTGACTAACTGACCAAGACCCCCCCACGCCCTGTCTCCCTGCACTGTCTGTGGGAAGGAGGGAGGAGCTGGGGAAGAAAAGGTGTTTTTGATGGCTTATCTTGCTTCTCATTGTCCTACTCTGATTTTGTCAGTAATAAGCTCAGTCTGTATCTCTAAATGGTGCCTGTTTTGCCCTTGGAGTGTTTTCTCCTGGTCCTTGACTCATGAACTCTTTGTTAAATTTTTCTCTCCTTTGCCCAGCTATGGCAGGGGTTGGTGAGTGGCTTTTGTGAGTGGCTGGTGTTTGGCCAGTGTCAAACCACAAGAGAGCCTCAGAAGCAATTGTTTAATTGTTTAATGACTGTCCTGCAGTATCAGGGAATATGGCTTTTCAGGGATTGTCTTCTTGCTGCTTTGTCCTCTGTATACGAGGACAAGTGATCGTTTCTGATACCTTAAATTTTAATGTCCTTGTTTTGGGTTCCTCAGTGGGAACTAACCAAAGCTTTGACTATTTTTTTCCCTAAACCATCTTATATAGTAAAAGGTTTCTTTAAGAAGGAAAGGTTTCTATTATATCCCTGGAAGAACAACTAGCAGCTTGGAAGCATGTCTGAGGCTGCTGAATCCCTGGAGAGGAACCATACTTATCCCATGGACCAGGTTTTCTACCAAGCTTTGCTTGCCTTGCCAAAAATTTTACCCAAGACACTTCCTCAGTATTTTCATATTTTTGATGAAAAGTATGGTGTAATGTAGTAGTGTGCCTTATAATCAACTTTGTATTAATGGTATATCCCATGTACCCCACAAGCTTTGCATTTGGTTGTACCCTATTTCTCCCCTCCTCCAAGGGCAGGACTGTCACTTTGGAGACCCTTCCCAAATCCTGGAATGTTCTCTGAAGGAGCCGCAGGTGACAGGCCCTGACCCGGGGAATTCCCCTTCATCCTGGGGAGATTGGCTGTGGAAAGTATCATTCAACATTCAGGTCACCACCTGAGGTGCCCTGGTTGGTTAACCCCTGGTCCCATCTCCTGTTCCCACCCCCCCTTAAAAGGTGCTGTTTCTTGCCAGTTGGCGCTCTGGCTGGTAAGAGCTTCGAGGTGAGAAGGTCCCTTAGGGGGCTTTCAATAAATTCCTGCTGCTACCTCAGCTCTCCCAGAGTCACTCCTTCCTTGATCTCCGTCGTCATGATACACCTGTCACAGTGCCATGCTGGAACCCACCGGGTTGGCTGAATCTGCCAAGCATACAAAGCCTTACTGAGGCTTGTTTTCAGGGTCAGGATTAGCCAGGCAAGCTATCAAACCGGTCCCTGATATAGTGTAACAGCTTGGTGAGAGCGTTTTCCTCTCCTGCTGCTCCATCAAACCCAGTTTGACAGGGGAGTGTGGCTTAAGAAACGGAATGGGTACAATGGATGAGGCCCAGTGATGTTCTTTAATCCACTGGTGACCATGTGCTCTCGGCAGCATTCACAGGCCACATGGCCTAGAGCTGCCTGCCAGAGAGCAGTGGTTCAGAGGCCTGGATAGAAAGACCTGGGGGCGTGGCTAACTTGGCTAGATATAGGGTTTACCTGGGGGGCAGATATCCAATTGTAGCTATGGGGCAGGGGCTTGACCTTATAAGTCTAAGGTTTCAGCCTCCTGCTCCCCAGGGTCCTAAGCTCAGTCCTTAGTGCAAAGAACTTGGGCTAAATTTTGATTTATCCCAGCTAATTGGACTGCTACAGTATGGGGTTTTTTTACCTACTGGAAAATAAATTTTAGTTTAAAACTTCCTTAAAAATGTTGATAATTGAGAAATATAGATTTGCATGATTGTCTATCTGGTTATTTGGAGAAATAACCAACTTTTTATATTTACCAAAACAGAACTTTTCAGGGTAAAACATAGTTTTGTTTGTTTGCATATTGAAAAATATTGATTGTGATTCTGTGCAAAGTTTTGAAAGAACTATAAATCAGTTTTTTCATTTTCCCTTCTCAGGTAGCAAGGAAGAAGAAAAATGCCCCTTATACAGAGAGAAATCCTCTGTATCCACTTTCTCCATGTACATGATTTGATATGCATCTTTTTCCAGAGAAATTATATTTGGAACCAGAAGGAGAGAGACAGATTCTGTATCATTATCACTTGCAGAAGGAAGAGAAAAAGATTCTACATGTATTCCAGTGGCTTTCAGGTAGGAGATACAGCACACAGCACAGGTGTTTCTGAGATTGCATCATGGTTTGGTTTGTGCTGTTCATTCTTTCTGGGGAGTGGCTATTTTTTAATTTCCTTTCCACTCATTTATCCACACTTTAAATCAAATAATAGGAAAAAAAATTCTTTCTGCTAAGAGAAAGGCCATATGTCTGAGTTCCACTCAGGAGCCCGTAGAACTATGGTAGCTCCCCTTTGCCACCCAGGGAATTCAATTTATGAGTTTGTAAGGAAATGGTAAATGAAACATGGACTTTTTACATCCACAGAGAAATTAGTTCTCAAAATATCACTGCTGAAAGAAGTAGGGAAGGAAAAATGAGCAAAGCAAAGTGAGAAATATTGTAAATATATTAAGCTTGGCTTCTCTACTTCAGGGTTTGGAGCTGTCTCTGCTATAAATGGTATTGATTCAGAAACTTATTTGAGCTACCTGCTGCTATCAGTTACTTTTCACGTACTGTTTTCTATACCTCCTGGGCAGTTGATTGTCTGACAGAACTGAAACCCCAAGTCTTCTTAACCTAGAGCTCATGAGAGCTGGGACAGAAAAAAGTTGTTTCCACTATTGCTGTTTCCTACTGGAAAGATAAACAGCCCACATGGCTCCTATGGGTGGGCTTTTTCTAATGTCTTGAATTGGACTGGGAGAAATCTGTACCCTGCAATTCCTGACCTTTCCTTCAGGCAGTCTGATGAGAAAATGATTGGCTCATTTTGCTGATTCTTTCTATAAATAAAAAGATGAAAAATAAATAAAAGCGTCTAACTTTTTTTTTCCCAAATTCAGACCTTCAGTATCAGAGCAGCCCACAGGATTTTCTTGGCTACAATCCAGTAAAATGAAAATGAACATTGAAGTTGTTGAAAAAGCTTTTAAAACCTCAGTCTAAGCCTTCAAAAGTCCGATTACTTTCTCACTGCCCTGACTTCAGGTCAGCTTGGGCTCTTGACTTCACTAACTGCTTTAACACTACCTTGAATTTCTCATCTCTTTTATCCTATGGAAGTTTTCTTTCTCTGACCCTTCATAAATCCTTTTTCCCCCCTTCTTGCACAAAACCAGACAGGCAGAGATGCAGAGCAGGGGTAAGGTGAGGGTGTGCCTGGTTCAGAAATATGTCCCTTGCAGCAGCGTGTTTTCTGATTATTTTATTAATCAATTTGTTCCATGATATTTTTATTTTTTTGGTCTGTTCTGTGTACCCCCATGTTTTCTCCCCTTTGGTTTCTCCCTGTTCTTTCCCCTACCTGATGGCATGTCTGTCATTCTGAGACCCTTCCCAGAGTCTGGAAAGTTCTCTGGAGGGTGTTGGGTGATAGGCTGCTGCTGGGGAATTCCCCTACTCCCCCGGGGTGATTAGCTGCTGGAGGTGTCATTCAGCAGGCTAAGTCACACACGGGAATCCCCCAATGGTCAACCCTTAGCCCCCTCCCTTTTCCCCACCTCCCCTGTTGCACAGACTTGCTTGGAGCTCTGCCTGGCAGATGCTCTTATGTGAGGAAGTGCCACCCTGTCTTCCAATAAACTTGTTGAAGCCATCCCCAGACAGAGTCCTCCTTTATTCTTTGCCATCGTCGCCACACCCCAACTACACATCACCTGGGATACCAGGTATTTGCTCCTCAAGATAAGTGAACTGACCCGAGGCTTGGCATGGAACTCAGGGCTAGCCGGCAAGCTACTATAGTGGCTCGCCGCCGTAACTGGCGCTCAAACCCCAGCTACTATATCTGGTGCCCAATGGGCTGAAAGCCCAGATGCAGAAAGTGACGGAGTGCTGCTCCCATAGCTGGTCCTGCCTTGAAGGGACCCTACAACTTGGCTGCTGATCTAAGAAAGCCTTGGACCATCACACCACTACTGGTTGTAGCACGACAGCGTGCTCCCAGTTGGTGAGAAGGACAGCTCCTCCAGCCCACGAGGAGTCCTTCTCTGGCGAAGATCGACCCATTGCAGAGGTTTTACATGCGTTGGACCACAGGCAAGTAAAACTCACCCACCTTTTTAATAAAAGTGGGGGGAGAGGCTGCGCAGCTCTGGGGGTGGAGTTTTGCTCTCCCTCAGAATTTCTGTTTCCGATCACGTGAAATTTTATTTTCTTTCTACATTTATTTTAATGGATCAGTTGGGGATAAGGGATCTGGAGTTCCCTTGAGTTGTCATTTTATACTGGTCCTTTTTCTGTTTACCCGGACACCCTGAGGGCGTTGGCAGCGGCATCTCCTTCAGTTTTAGGTGTTGTATTGGGATCTTGATTTTAATTTCGTTTTCAGCTCCTCTCTGCGCGAGTTACTGCGACTGACAGTCGAGATGGGCGCGAAACTGTCAATGGCACAAAAAAGAGGTTTTTATCAGTTAGTTTCACTGATGGATGTTGAAAAGGTTCGATTTTCTAAGGGACAGTTGAAGAGATTCATCCACTCGCTTTTCCTGCACTTTCCACAGATAAGTCCTGACTTAGTATGTGGTGTCCCCTTTTTGGGACACTGTAAGGAAAAAAGTGATGGAATTGGGCAAGTCAGGGGACTTATCAGCGGAAAAATGTACTTATTTGGCCCTGCAGCTTTGGGCTGCAGTTGCAGGACAGATGGAAGTGCAGAAAAGGCAAGGTAATGGACAATCATCCCCAGTTCTTTCTCACCCCAGCCCCAAACCCTCTTCCCCAAGACCCGGCATTTTAAAGAGAGTGGCAGGACAAAATGCCCTCGCCAGCCCTGGCTCTCCGAAGGTGCTGAGATCTCCATGGCCAAGCAGTCGTGGCCAGACTGCTCGGGATTTCTCAGACAGCCCTGGCCAGGTTGTCCGAGAATCTTCCCTTCCCCAGCCTTCCCCAGTTGAGAGAATCTGTGCTCGTTTTAGTGTTGTTTCCCCCGAATTCCCTCAAAATGGTGTCCCTTATTCTCCAATCCAAAATGGTGGAGACTGCATGGCATTGCCAGAAAATGGCGGATGCCACATGGCACGGTCCTCCTCCTTGTCCACCCTTTCTCCCTCCCATACTCCCTTGCATCCCACCAACCCCTTCCTGTCTCCATCTCTGCCCCTCTTCCTGCCCTCCAAGGACATTTCCCCACTTCCTTGTTATTCTGCCCCTAGCCACACCTCCTCAATAACATCACTCCCTCCTGAGGAACCACCCACATCTGGTTCCCACGGTAGGCAGCCATATCAGTCTTCAGGTTCCCACGGTCCACCTTCTGGTTCCCACGCTGAGAACCCGGATGTGGATCCGAAACCGAGCACCAATGAAGCTGAAAGCCCATGCCAAACCCAGATACCATCGTTAGCCCCGGTTTCCTTTAGACCATTGCGGTGGGGAGGGCATCCCCATATCAACTGGGAACCCTACTCGCAAACCATAATTAAGAATCTCTATAAAGCCTACAAGGAATATGGATGGGAAAGCCCATAGTTCCGTGGCTTATTATCAGCTAACCTCTTTGGAATAATAGCTGTTCCTTTTGATCTAAAGCAGCTGTTTTTGTGTTTATTGTCCCCGACTGAGTATAAACTCTGGGAAGGGACATGGAAATAGCTTTTAAGGAAAGCTCTTCCAGAGCGACTCAGAGATCCGATCACTGCGGTGGATGCTAATGGGCAGAACATCACCATTGAGCACCTCTGCGGTGAGGGGCAATGGGCTCTAGCTGCTGCTCAGGCTTCCTCCCTTCCCACCGAAACCCTCCAAGTTATCAAGGAGTCAGCAGAAAAAGCATTCTTAGAACAGCAGCCAGATGGGCCTGTTCCACTGTATGCCTCGATCAAACAGGGGCCTACAGAACCTTTTGTGCAATTTATTGATAAATTAACAAGAGCTATTGCGTTGCAGGTGAAAAAAGAGAATATTAACGAGGGGGTGTTAGAGATGGCATTTCTGAACTCGAATTCACAATGTAAAGCTGCCATCCTTAGCCTCCCTGCAGACCCTGCACCGACATTGCATGACATGTTGCAAGTTTGCAACAAGAAGGTTCCACTTATGGACCTGCTCGTCGAGTTGCAACCTAAACCACCACCTCAGCTGCCAATAAGAACAGCGGTGGCGATGACTCAACCAACCACACAGCAGCCTCATCAAGGCCAGTCAACTCGAAGAAGGCCTGATAGACCAAAAGATCCAAACCCCTGCTTTCTCTGTGGACAACACGGACACTGGATGCCTCAGTGCCCATTAAAAGAAGAGTTTCGCAAATATAAACAAAGTGGTGGAAAGCCTACACAGACAGCTGTGCAAAAAAAACTAGAGGGGGCGCACAGGGCCACCCAGCATGATGAAACAAATTGGGTGGACCAAGTAGGGGAGAGGGGGAAATTCCCAACACGCCAGACACGACCGAAACTGCAGTTGCGGACACTCTACTGGACTTGACAAACCAATACCTACCAAGACCAATTTTAACATCTATCTCTCAAAATGAACCTTACAGGTTGCAGCTGGCAGAGTCACTTCATCTGAAATCGACTGACTGGCACTTCGTTTCAGTGAACCCAGATGAACAAGGCACTTGGCCCGACATGAAAGGCGAGTAAATCATCATTGGGGACCCAAAATACACACCCACAGGAGATCGTAATTGCCCTGGGAATCATTTCATCAGATCCCGGACAATTCGTTCTCTGGCTGCGCTGCACTCATCTGCCTACATTTCTCCCAAAAGGGCAAATAATTGCACAGGCGATCCCAATCTGGGATCCACCATATCAGACACACTCAGCATGCCCAGTAACAGCAATTGGAAAGAACAAACCAATAGTCCAATGCAAGGTCCCAATGGGCACGGAAAAGAAAAATATTTTAGGTCTCCTAGATACTGGGGCAGATGTCATTATCATTCCCACGAGGGAATGGCCGTCACATTGGGCATTGCAAGATATCGCTAGCCATGTCCAGGGTGTAGGCGGAATTCAATTAGTAAAACAATCCAAAAGTGTTGTACAAATTCAAGGGCCAAATGGACAATTGGCAAACCTGTGCCCATTTGTTTTAAACTACAGGGAGCCCTTGCTTGGAAGAGACCTGATGGCCCAGTAGGGGGGGTCACAATTGACGTTTCTGACCCTCCTCAAAATTTTCAAGTGGAGGTTACTGAGAAGCTCCCTACCCAAATACTGAATTGGAAAACAGATGTTCCAGTCTGGGTGGAACAGTGGCCGCTGAACAAACAAATTAAAGGCACTTCAAGAGCTCATGGAAGAGCAGCTGAAGAAAGGCAACATCAAGGAGACCACGTCTCTGTGGAATTTTCCCATCTTTGTCATTCAAAAAGCAGAGAAAGACAAATGACCTCAGAGGAATAAATAATGTAATCGAGGACATGGGCTCTTTCCAACCTGGGATGCCATCCCCAGCAATGCTTCCACAGGGTTGGAAACTAGCGGTCATTGACATCAAGGACTGCTTTTTCCAGATCCCACTACACCCTGATGACGCCTCATGTTTTGCATTCTTGGTCCCTAACATCAACCTAACAGCCCCAAGGAGGAGGTACCGTTGGAGGGTGCTCCCACAGGGCATGAAGAACAGCCCAGTCATCTGTCAGTGGTACGTTTCTTCCTTGCTATCCCCAGTCCATGCAGCTGCAGACAAGGCCATCATCCATCACTATATGGATGATGTCCTTGTGTGTGCCCCCAATGAGGATGTCTTAACCTATTAGCTTGACCTCACAATAAATGCTTTAATTGCTGCAGGATATGAGCTCCAAGAAGAAAAGATACAACAGATGCCGCCCTGGCGATATTTGGGTCTGGATATTGGAAAGCGGACCATTGTGCCACAAAAATTGACGATTAAAACCAAAATTGAGACCCTTGCTGATGTCCATCAACTGTGTGGGCCATTGAACTGGGTGAGACCCTGACTAGGCTTGACCACCTAGCCACTCTCTTTGATCTGTTAAAAGGGGAAGAGGACTTGAGTGCTCCGAGGGCACTCACCCCAGAGGCACGGAAGGCCTTGGAAAAGGTACAAACTAACATGTCCACTAGACAGGCAAACAGGTATGACCCGGACCTGCCTTTCAAATTAATAATAATGAGAAAACTGCCACATCTCCATGGGGTAATTTTCCAATGGGACACTGTCACTGTGGGTCACTATCAATCACACACGACACACGTTCTCAAGAGAAGGCTGAAAAACTGTTTATTCAAATATCTGACTCCATTTATAGTATTTACACAAGGACCAGGGATTGGAGGAGAAGCTGGACACCTCTCCCATCACACTGGTCAAGACAAATGTCAATCAGTCACTTTCCACTCCCAAGAGAAGGAATTTCCAGCGACCTTGTCTTAGCATAAACAAGCTTCTAATAATAGCATCAATTAATGAGAAAGTGAACCAGGAACCACCAAACACCGAATTAGAAAGTGCACCAGAAAATCTGAAAGAATCAGGGCGACAGGACACCAAAAGAAGACTGGAGAAGGACCAGGGCCGAGGACATCCTCTCTTAATTATAGAGTGGGTTTTCCTTAGCCACCAGAGGTCCAAAAGAATGACAAAACCACAAGAGTTGGTGGCTGACATGATTTGGAAAGCAAGAACCCGAATCAGGGAACTGGCCGGATGTGACTTTGAGGGCATTCACATCCCAATTGGCTTAAACTCTGGCCAAATTACAAAAACAATGCTAGAACAACTGCTGCAAACAAACGAAGCTCTTCAATTTTCTCTGGACTCATACTCAGGGCAAATTTCGGTACATAAACCTGCCCACAAAATTTTTGATTCGGCCGTTCAATTCACTTTTGCCCTAGAAAAAATTCAGAGCACAAAGCCTCTGAAAGCTCTGACAGCATTTACTGATGTGTCCAGAAGATCTCACAAGTCAGTCCTGACTTGGAGAGATCCTCAGACTCAGCAGTGAGAGACAGATGTCGCTGAGGTAGAAAGATCACCTCAGGTAGCTGAGTTGGCCGCAGTCGTCAGAGCCTTTGAAAGGTTCGATGGGCCATTTAATTTGGTCACAGATTCTGCATATGGGGCAGGAGTAGTGTCCAGAGCTGAATAGGCAGTTCTACAGCAGGTTTACAATGAAGCATTGTACGATCTGCTCTCGAAATTGGTTAAACTTGTCTCCCACCAAGAGTACCCATTCTTTGTGATGCACACAAGATCACATGTGATTTTCCTGGGTTCATCGTAGAGGGTAACAGGAGAACAGATGCTCTTGCTGGCCCCCGTGATAATGGCCCCTTTGACCAACATTTTTGAACAGGCAAAAATCAGCCATCAACTGTTCCACCAAAATGCACCAGGCTTGGTTTGCCAGTTTAAGATCACTCAGGACCAGGCCAAGGCAATTGTGGCCAGCTGTCCCTCCTGCCAACATCATGAACTACCCACCATGAGTGCAGGAGCAAACCCCAGCTACTATAGTCCCTGGTGTGTCCTGCAGCCACATCACCTCAAGCTGTTGTCAGCTCTTATGTACTAAGTGAAACTGGGCTGGATGGTAGATGCTGGAAGAAACCTGATTTTACTGGAGACAACGCTGGGAACCTGTGGGCTTTGTCGGCATAAGGCTCTTAAGTGTGACACCAATTAGCTTGGCTCCGGTGTTGCCATGTGGTATGGGAGATCAGTTGAGGAACCAGTGATTTTGCTCAAAGATTGCCCATTTCTATAGTTTTTACTGTGAACTTTGCATTATTTCATTTTCTGGAGATCCTAGAGGAACAACATGCCACAAGCTATTTTGTTGTGCTGAGAAGTCAATTCCAGTCTCACAATTGCAGGGAAAAGCTTGAACATTTGACCCAGATATGCTTATAAAAGTTTCTTGTTTTCTAAGACAATTTAATGAGTTATAGAGTGTTCCACTTAGATTTGAATTCAAGAGACTTAAAGCAGTTCTTGAGAAACCTTGCTGTCAGCAGTCCCTGTGCCTGTATGTATTGAGTGACCCTGGTGCCCAGACACTGATACCACAAAGAGACAGGGACATCTGAGTACTTTCTAGAAATGAATCCCTCAAAGGCATTTGTCAGTAGGATCCTGAACTGCTGGACGTGTTTGAAAGATCAGGATTTCTACTATATGAGTGCTAGTGTCAGTGGTATTTTGGAGGATGCTTCATGATCTGGAAAAAATGGTATAATCAGTTGGGCCTGACTGAAGCAGTGCCCTGCCAGGCTCCTGGAATATGCAGCTGGAGCACACTTAGCAGGGCTGTGCAACTTCATTCTTGACCTGGCAGGCCAGACGTCTCAGGGCATTTTTACTTTTAGGACACTGTTTTTAACTTCTCGTGTTGTGACGATAGTTCAGTGTGGTGCAAAGATACTAGCAGTCCTTCTGAAATCTCCTTTTAGCTGGATATGTGGGTCTTTACTTGTCACACATAGATAAAACCTTATAAAAGAAAAGCCTTGTAAAATATTGGTTCAGGCCTTGTTACTTCGGCTAGATATAGCTAACAGCTAGCCTGATAAGCTCCCATGAGAATAGAATTGTAAAAGTGAGAATCAACTTGCATATCAATCTATTTCTCTGGGAACTGATTAGACCTGTGAAGAGAAAGACTCTTTCCCATGAGAAATTGTTCTTTACCCAGAAGACAAATATGTAAACATTGTTAGAGAGAAAAGTTTTGAGGGACATGTACACTAGTCATTACCAGCCAATTAACTGAGTTGCTGACCAATTGGAATTAAACACAGTGCCCTCTGATAACCATATAAATATGAACTGTGTGCAATAAAGATTTGGCATAGTGCATCAAGAAACAGATGTCTTTGTCTCTACTATGACATTTACTTTTTTCCTGGTCTTTTGTACAAAGTCCCTTCTGCTGAAGAGACAGCTGCATTGTATTTACATGGACAAAAAGAGACTTTTTAAAGTCAAAAGCTTAACATGACTTTATTTTGCAAGGAGATATTTGACATGCTAAAAAGAAGGCAGTCTCATTCTGGGGTGATGGTAATTTATTTTCACTTGTTAAGCATGCAATATGAACTTGTTAATTTGATAGTGTATATGAGTGTTATCTTTCTATTTTAAACTGTGACAAATTCACCCTCAGACATCTCACAGTTACTGCTCAACATCTTTGCATCTTAAAAAGTCATTGTGGCAAAGGAGATTTGACTCAGATCTGTCTGGTGCAAAATTAATCACTCTGCATACATGATGCTAAAGGAATTTGCTGAGGTCCTTTATGAGCAAGGCACATGTACGGATTGCGTCACTGATTAATATCTCTGCATTCTGCCTGTCAGGGAGCAATGAATTTCTCATGTGGAGCAATACACTGGTGACGCAGTGCTGCAATATCCCCAGCTAGCTCTTTCCCAGACCCCGCCGAGAGTGGCCACACCCGGACCAGAGTCAGATTGGGTGGCGGTAGAGCAGGGCTGCTGAATACTGCAGCAGCGAGGCTACTCTCAGCAACACCGGGTGTATCAGCACCGAGGATCAGAGCAAAGAACAGGGAGGGATCTCTTGTGTGGTTCCCCAAGAACATTTACTCCAGGAGAGGGACAGGGATGAAAGACTAAAAGCAGCACTGCGCAGAGTGTTTTAAATGGGGGAGGTACAAGGGGAAGGTACAATTCTTCAACCAATAAGGGAAAGAGTGGGGGAGAGAGCAAGGCAGGGTTAACAACGTTGCAACCAATGGAGGAATACATGGGAGAGGTACATTTTAAACAAACCAATGGGGTGTCCAGGTTTAGGGCATTTCCCAAGGCGAGGCACAAGCAGGGGTTTGGCACAGGGAAAGATTGACATCTAGGAAGGGAACATTCAAGAACAAGAGGTGAATACAACACAGAATTGACGTCTTTAGCAGGTGGGGTAGAGGGCAGGATCAAGAAGTGATCGACAGCTGGGAAAGGGAGGAGAAAAACTTGGACCAAACCAACCAACCTGGGGAAACCAGGAACGATCCATTAAAGAAATTACAATAGAAATGTGAAATACAAAGCTGTGTTTCATGTCAGGTACATCAAAGCAACGTGTGTATTTGTGATTGTGAGATGTGTGGAGCTCAATCATATGAATTCTAATAAATAACTGAGGAAAGCAAAGCATGGAAAGAGGCCTTTGAATCTATCCTTTGTTCGCAATTAACTTCTGTAAGTTTTAAGCTGATATTAGAAGCATTTGCTTTTAGCAAGAACTTTCTGCTTGTGTGTAGGCCTTAAAGATGTTGCAATAATAACCTTGAAAGTATAATTTTAGAATATTGCTTGTATTATCTCGTAGTTTTAATTAGTAAGAAAAAGGAAGCTGGACATCACTATCATAAGATTATTAGTCCTGAGAATTAAAAGTCAAGTCCACATCTGGAAGCTAGACCTCATTATCTGGGATCCTCCTTTCTCCCTTCGGAAGTTAGACCACCATCTGGGATACCACATCATCCCGGGAGACCACAGCACCTGGGATACATCCTGAAGAGACTAAAATTGTGGCGGGAAAACCGAGAATAGAAACTATAATGAGTATACGTAGAAATTTGGAATAGAAACTGCTGACAACATATCAATAACCCTATAAATACCTGTAAGCCCTCAACTATCGGTGTGCAGTTGGAGGAAAAACTCCTCCCACTGTACCCAGCGTCGCTGAAACCTTGCTCATACTTTACCATATTAAATAATAAAATTAATAGCTGCTTGAAGATTGGATGAGTCAAGCTTCTTATTCCTAACAGAAACATACATTAAAGAAAAACATGCCACCACACACTGGCAAATGCTCAGGTCTTCTGCCAGTTCATTTGCCTGGGATGTATATCTCTCAACAGCCACATTAAAATTGGAATGCCTGTAACAGGTCCTGAAATTACGTCCGTGAGCCTTATTCCTTTCATCTTCTCAGTGTTCTGTTTGGATTCATTCCCTCTGCCAGTGTATCCAGGCAGACAGAATGTAAATAAATGCTTCCCACCTGGCAGATGCAGACAGGTTAGATTTGCATAAAGGGGCTAGAGTAAATTTCTCCTGTTTGTATTCACCTCTTCTCTCCAACTGGGAATTTCAAGGCAGAGATAAATGTCAGCTGGAAATAGCATTTCAGTGTCAGCAGTTAATCTCTTCCTGCTATGTCCCTTTGTGCTGCTCTTTACCACATGGATTAGCCAATCTCCTCTTGTGTGAACCTCTCATTACTGGCTCTTCTGTTGTTGCTTTGCTTAGAATCTTCACCTTCCTTGTACATTTTCTGTTGCTAAATTAAACTCTTCTCATCTGGTAAGTCACTCTACTGATATGGTTGTGCTGAAACAGCCTGCCACCAGTTTAATTCTGTGAATGGTTCAGTGTATCTCTGCCCTCTGTTCCTGAGCCTACAGGGGTGAAGAATCACAAAGAATCTCTTTTATGTGGTTCATCATACAGCAGTCTTGCTCAGGAACTGTTGGCTAACTGGGGATGCTGCTGCTGAAAAGAAGAATGAGTGCCTCATGGGTGGATCAAGATTTTCAAGTCTTTGATCTGGACACACACTCAAGGATCTGCTGCTGGTGCATTCTGTTACACGTTAGGCTCTAAAGGTGGAAAACACTTCAGTCAGTGAGAGCAGGGACTCCCCACTCCTGCTTCTCCACTTCCTCTTTTTTAAAGTCCCCCTGGCTGTTAGTGCCCTTTAGGAGGCAGAGGTCTCTTTAACAACTCTTTTCTCCAATACTATCTCTTGGACAATTTTTTAAAGCTTCCCCTGCTTATTCTGACTGTTTTTGATAATCTGGTCTAGCTCTGGTTATTTCTTTCTTCTTCACCTTCTCCGCCCTCTTCTCTTTCACAGACACACAGCCATTGGTCTACAGTAAAGCTGTGTCGTAGCTCAATTCAGATCAACCCTTGTCTTTCTAATTTGAATAGCTTACATTGCTTTGTTTGTACCAAACAAAAGACACATTTAAGTGTTCCTTGATTTAGCCTGACTCAGAGACAGCTGCCTTTCTCACTGCTTCCAATGAGATTTAAAGCAGCCCATAACAACGAGGTCCATATTGCCATCTCCCTTCTGCTTTGTCCATGTGCCACAGAGATCATCTCTTCTAAGCAGCCAAGCAGCCCCTTTTTTCCCCCAGCTGCCTCCATCTGTTCTCAGTAGAGTCCCCAACTCCTAAAGAATTGTCTCCTGGCTGGTCTAAACCAAACTCTTCTGTACCCTTGGAATAAATTGTACAATTGTTTTGGCACTTTTCCAAGAACAGTTTAGCCCCTTCATGTTGGCCTGTGATGGGGGATAGCTTTCTGCTCTGTCTCTCCTTCTGCAATGTGTTAAAAATACACTGTTTCAGGCATTCTCTCCAGGGCTGCTATTGCTGCTCTCAGTAAGAGGGAGGAGATGAAAGAAATAGATCAGTAATTTGGTTCTAAATAACTTCCCCAACAAAGCCAGTGCTGAAGGTTATTTGTAATGAAGCTGTCATACAGGTAAGGCCTCACAATCAGGCAGAGGAAAAAATAAAATGAGGCTGGAGATGAGTTCATGGCAATCTTGATTCAATTTCATTGAGATGCAGGTGTTTGGATTGGAGTTTGGGATATTAGCAGGAAGGTCAGAACAGAGAAACTGCTTGTGCGGAGTATTTCTGCTGTGCTAGGAAAGACTGCAGAGCTCTTTGGTGGTGCTCAGCCCAGACTGTATGGAACCTGTGAGCAGGGTCATTCTTTGTGGGAAGAGTGAGATTGTGCCCTGCCTGCAAAGCATCTGGGCATAGATTCACATCCATCACGTCCTCTGAGATTTATCAGTGGGCTTGCATGGAGGTTTGAGGCTCCAGCTTGGAGACTTCAGATCTCTTCCCATAGCACTGTGTTAATGTGCAGAAAAGGAGCCCTGATTTGCAGTAAAATGAGCAAATAGAATTTCTTAATAAAAAACATTATAAATTATTAAAAATACATTTTCTTTCTACATTTAGAATTTATGTGGTCATAAAAGAAATTAGTTTACCAAAAAAAGTAAACACATTGTGCTGGTTTGGAAGTAAACCAGTGGGAGAAATTAACCCCACACAAATACCTTGCAAGAGATTTCACATTGGAATTAAAATCAGTTAGAGAGCTTACAATAAATGGAACAATACAGAAAAAACTAGCTTAAAACCACAAAGTCAGAGTACAGCCTGGCCCCTGGTTGGTCAGGGTGGTGTTCACAGTCCAAATAAACAGTGGTTGCAGTACTGTTGAAGTGATGGTTGCAGTCTTGTTGAAAGTGGTGGTCCTGTGGAAGGTCTGGTTCCCCTCTGGATGTCCAGTGGTGCAGTTCTAGACTCCAAAGTGCCCAGATTATATACAGGCAGGAGTGTTCAGTACCTCCCCCAGGGCAGGGAATTTCACAAGAGAATGGTGTAATCCTATGAGTCATAGGATATTTTGAGAAGTCCTTGATAGCCTACTTTGCTGGAGCTGCCCATTGGCCTGTTGAGCCATGATGGCCCATTGGCAGAGATGACTCCCTTAGGCTGGGTCATCTACACCGTGCTCATAGCCTGAGGTGGGGTGTGCACTGAACAGCTGTTGCAAACGACCCATCATTAACAGTTCATCAGGACATTCTACACAGGGCATAGAAGACATAGTTTGGTTACACCCATATCAGCACTCTTTCTCCTGTAACCATGAGATACATCTTTTAAAGGCTGACTTAAAATGACTTGATTTACAATTATTGCAAAGAAACCTATTGATTGACCCAACTTGAATTTTTTTAGACAGGAAGTTTAGGTTCAGGAAGGTTTCTCTCTTATTTCAGGATGGAAATTTTTATTTGTCAAGTTTGACATTCTCTGGCCTTCATCTCAGCCTAGCACTGTTTCTGGCTGTGGGCTGCCTACAGCTTTGGTGTCCTGATTAAATTTTTTGCCTTTTAAAAGAATTATTTCCCCTGGAGTTTCCCAGAAAAGCAGTGGAGGAGTGGGAGTGAGGAAAGGAAAAACAAACAAGGTTCCCCTCCAATATACAGCTTTGAGAGTTACAGAGATGTTCAAGAGAGTGTGATGGGATAATCTGTCTTTCTGGTGGCCCTGCAGGATGCATCATTATTATCATTATATCAGTTATTACTGTTCATTGAAACCCATAGGAGGAGGTGCGAAATTTAGTGTGAAAGCATTTCCTTTTGGTGTCCCTGGATCAAATCCCTGCTCCTTCTCACCTACCATCACAGATTTCTTGTGATCTCTGGAAAAGCCAGATCCCCAGAACAAAGAGAGTATTTAACTTGGCACTTAGCCCTAAATTCAGGGTGATGTTTATACTGGCAGTGGTGGGAAGAGGAAGAGAAATAGTACACTTGCTGGATTTACAGTGCCTGCTATGTTTGTCATAGGGGAAGTTCACTGGAAAAAGACTTCAGGAAAGAGAAGCAGTAAGTAAATATCTTTCTTCTCTGGAGAGGTCATTTGGATTGTGAGAGATTTCCACAGCTAAGTTCAGAAGGAACTTTTTGAACTGCCAGGCAGGGAAATTTCATAGCATAATCATGGATTTCAGGAGGTATCCTCAAGAAACAGTAGTGTATCTTTTGGTCCAGAGCCCTTTGGGGAGGGCTTGGGCCACTGATGATGAAAAGGCATCATTCATCCTTTATAGCACTGTTTGACAGTTGCTTAACTTTGGTGTCAGAAACTGCATGAGGAACCAGGCATGTTGAACTAGACTTATAAATATCTTTCACTATCTTCTGGAATGAAACCTTAAAAAAAAGTCTTGAGGGTGTTTATCATGGGCTCTTTTTGGGGGATGTTGTCACATGTCTTTGCTCTGGGCATCACAAAGCCAGTATCACACAGCTTATTATCACAACTCCTTGAACAACTAGCCACTCTCAGAGGCATGTAGGATAATGTAATGAAGAGCTGCTTGCTAGAGCTTTTCCTCTCTACCCCCTGACTCTTTGTACAGCTCTGGGCATGTGGCCTTTGTTCGGCTAATCAAGGTGTCTGGGACTTTAAAAGCTCAGGAAGCTCGTGGTGGTCATTACCAGGCTCCTACAGCAGCAGCAGCCTCACTTAAATATCTGTTATTTCATAATACACAAAAGGGTCAATGCAATTGGGTAAGTGAGCTTGGACATACAAAATAATTTCATGGGGGAAACAGCACAGGTAATTAGACTTGACAAAACTTTCTGATGAGTGTAATCTGTAATCTCCTTTTCCAAGCATTGTGTCTATACCCTAGAGAGTATCCCATGTGCATCTGTAGACCTGGTGGCCCACACACATGCACATGTGTCTTGTGGCAATGTATGTGCAGTAAACACAGATAATATGCAATATCATGGAAGAAATATTCTTCTTGGTCATAATGTACAGAACACTTCCCATGTGTGTAAGTCGTGATGTGCACACATAACAGAGGTTTGGAAGTCTTAAATAGTTAATAACTCCAGTGCATTTTCTGCTTATATTTGTAACTGCTTGTGTTTTCTGCAGATGCAAAAGATTCTCAAACAAAAAAAAATTGGTTTGTTCGCTGGAATTTTCCATCAGCTTTCTCTGTCCTAAAGGCTTTTTAAATTTTTAAAATTTATTTATTTGTATGTCACACCTGTGTATGACAGTGACTTTGTCAGCATCCCAAAAAAGCCTTTCAATGTAATGGACAAATAAATAAGCCCCTGAGATCTAACTTTGTATATTCAGATAAGCAGATGTCCTCAAAGCCTGCTTCTGAGTAGTGTTGCCTGGTGTTGTGAGGTGGCACAGCAGTAAAAAAGGATCTCTTCCAATATTTTTTTAAACTTATAATTTTCCTGCAGAGGTTTTGTATTAGAAACTCATATCCTTGGTTGCAGGCTTATCTGTTAGACAATACACCTTGACGTCATCTATCCTCAGCTAAGCTGTGGTCTGATAATTTCCTGCCAGAACATATACCTAGGTTGGGGAGCAAAGAAAAATTGTGGGATACAAAACCAACTGTCCACGGGACTCTTGACAAAGATTTTTCACAGTAAGAGCGGTCACGTTCCCCTGAGCTACACAGACTTTCAAAAAGGAGACTTGAATTTTCATGGCAACAGGCTGCATTCTGCTGACTCTGGTAGTTTGTCACTCTCCAGATCTGTTTCTCACCCCTGGTACTCTGAGTTTCAAGGCTAACAGTGTGTGATGGACTGAGATTGTAGTGGGGTTGTGTTGGGGTCAGACATCCTGGTCAAAGGAATGTACCGCAAATGCCCTGCAAGAGAGGCACTGAGGAGTTCAGATGACAGTCCAGCCTGGCTCATACATTGATTACAAGATCATCTTTCTGGTTAAACCATTATCTGGTTACTAGGAAGCTCAAAGACATCATGTCACAGTGGGGCTATGACCTTGTTTAGCTCCTCTTATCTGAAAAGCTCAATTTTTTATGTACATTAGATTATTAAATCTCACAATGTCTCTGTGAGGCACTGTGGAGAAAATGAGGCAGCCCTAGGTAGTAGCTATTTTTACAGAAAATGCCAGTGCCAGAGCTAGGAGTAAGATCTAGAAGTTCTTGTTTCCTTTGTTCCCCCACCTCATCATGAGGAACTATTACCACAGTTCATGGAACTGGGAAACTAAAAAGTAATTTCCTGAATTGTCACCCTGATTTCTTCAGTTTTCTGGTGCACTTTACAGTGTGATGTTTTTTCATAGTTCATAGTTCTTTCTCACACACGGGTGTTATAATTAGAAGCATGTTTATGTTAAGATGAGGTTGTTTACATACTTGCTCTTGGAGTAAAAAACAACTGATGGGCAGTTGTCTTGACCAATGGGATGGGAGAGGTGTCAACCTTCTCCTCCAATCCCTGGTCTGTGTAGAAATACTATAAATATGAAGTCAGATGTTGTAATAAATACTTTTATGTCTTTTCACCAGACAGTGTCTCTGTGTGTCATTGCGTGTCCAACAGCAACACTGAATCACTTCTTAGAAGAAAAAAGACCTTTCATGTGCACATACACAATAGAATGGGCAATATATTATAGTGGAATAAAGGACAGTAGATATGGATAAATCAGAGGGAAGGGAATTGTGTGCTCAGATAAAAGGATGAGGTGGGCGGAGGCATTTTGTATTTCTGGGTGACTGAAACAGCTGAGGAGGGCAAGCACATCAAAGTGGTGTGAGGCTGAGTGTAAACCCAGAGGGAAAGGAAAAGTTCTGTTTTGGAGTTTATCCTGAGTTCAGTGTAGGCTCAAAGGCTGGCATGAAGTTTGTTTCCCATGACCCATGTATTTCCCATGATCTGAAGGAAAAACACGGATAACAGCCTGCAGGAGAATATTTACTTAAAGGGCTGTGCATAGCTGGAGCCAGAACTGGGGTAGGGGCCAGAGAGGCTTCTAAAGGGGCTCCTGTGATGATCTTGTAGATCTTCGCGAAGATCTGCGTGGACGTGTCTTCTTTTCACATGTGTATGAGCAGCTTGTCTTTCTGTTGTCACAGAAGCAACTCCAGCACAAGCACTACATGTGTCAAGCAGGACTGGGAGGAGGAGCTGAGGGAGAGGGATGGTATGATGATCTGCTCCGTAATGTGGGAACATACTGGTGTTGCTGTGGGACACACACAAGGACACACAGGACACACTCTTTGCAGAAGGCTGAAAAGGCTTTATTAAAATGTCTGACTCCATATATATAGTATTTTTACACAGACCAGGGATTGGAGGAGAAGTTGGACACCTCTCCCATTCCATTGGTCAAGGCAACTGCCCATCAGTTGTTTTCTACTCTACGAGAAAGAATGTCATCAACTTCATCTTAACATAAACTTGTTCTAATTATAACACCCATGTATGGGAAATGAGCTAGAACTACAAAAAACATTGAGTTAGAAAGTGCATCAGGAAAGCTTGAAGAATCAGGGCAACATACTGGTCTGTCTCTGCTGCAAAATGAAAGGCTGGCAGGAAGAGCATTAGCCTCAACTAAGGGTAAAAAACTACCTTTTTCCTTCTTGAGACACCACACATACTGTGAAAGATATCCAATGAAGATACCACTGCTGTGTGCACATGAGAGAGGAGTGGGATGGATGGCATCCCCTTGGATAATTGGGTTATCCTTGGTGAACCCACATGCATGAGCAGCTGGAGGCTGGCAGCCAGCATTTGCTTCTGCTGAGCAAGTGTGCTTATCTATAGAGCTCACGTAGATGTTTATGGCTGAGGAATGGTGTAAATCTCATTGGATTCAAGTCTTTGGTGGATAATTATTTCCTCCTTTTTCTGTCTCGTCTCCCCATGCCCTCCTGCCCTATGTATGAGACATGGTTCAGAGGTTATAAGTGTATGCAATGCTATGCTTAATGTGGAGAAACACCTCATAATCAGGTGAGGCAGAAAGTGGGAGGGGAGGCACAGAGTTGGAGGCAGTTTGCCAATTCCTGCTCCTTCCCATTGTAGTCAGTCCCTGAGTCTCCTATCACACTCATCTGTGGGAAGCTCATTTCTTCCATTTCCCCTCTAAATGACTTGTAGCCTATAAAGCCTGGAGCAGGACCACTGCGTGCTCAGAATCCTAAGGTGCTGTTCCTGGTAGGAGAGGGTGGAAGGATGCAGGGATGGAGTCCATGCCACTAATTCCACATGACTCCAGTTTGGCTCTTGCAGCTTAAGAGGCTATCAAAGCTCTCACTTAATTACCTAGCAATCAATCTTTCTTCCTGTTCCTTATGCTTCCAGACAGGATTAGCAATATTTTTATTCTTGAGGCCTCAGGAGAATTTACAACTCATAAGAAATCACAGCCAACCCACAGTAACTGGTATGGGTTGTGTGTGTAGGACTGCATTCCTGCCACATGGCTGCAGGAAAAGTATGGGGCAGTAAAGCTGGGGACATTTGGCCTTGCAAGATTTTGTTCAGTTTTGCAGGATGAAGGTTCATTGAAAGGTCTCTGAGTCCAGAGAGGCAGATAGGGACCATGCAATGACTGACTGTGACCATCTGAGTTGACAGAGCCCTCGAAGCAGCAGTGAGTTGTCCCAAGGCATTACAACAGGGCTGAGCAAAACATACCGAGTCATTATGGCATTATCTCTTCATTACCCACAAAGTGCTGTTGTAGCATGGGGAGGAGCACAGGGAGACAGAAAGGAGGGAAATGGCTCATTAACTGCCTAAAGGAATCAAGCTGAACATCTCTTTTTCTCAGAAGAGGCTCTGTCAGCACCAAAAAGGACAACTCCATTAGGAATTAGTCTTGGCTCACAGATCCTGTAACCTACATATACCCCTACACCTGCACCAACTAACACATATGCAATGCACATCTTGGATACTTCCATAGTGCAGGAACAATCATCTTCCATCTCTGTCCACTTAAATTTAGAAACACATGTACCAAAACATGCTCTGCATCTGCAGACCAGTTCATCTGCTCTATAGGCACTGTTTGCAAGCACATCCAACTCAGTTACATCTGACAATCTCATTCTCCTAGCAGAAAGTAGGCAGAACAGTTGTACCAAGTTTGCTCCCTATGGACAGGGAGTTGTGTCTCCCCTGTCTGCATTCCTGTGTTCACACTGTGCATTCCAGAGTATTCTGTCCCCTCAGTTGTGAAATCTGCTTCTATGCACATACACTCACAAGTATGTTCTTGCCTTTCCCTTCCAATTATGCTTTTTCCTGGTTTCCATGAGTTCTGCTGGCACACACTGGGGCTTCCCCCTATCATGGTTCTTGGTGAGAACCAGGCCCTTGCAGCAAACACAAGTATTGGCAGAGTGCACTGACACCAGGGCTAGGTGACATTTCTTGAATTAAGGCCCCTTTCTTGGGAGCCAGGAAGTTTTACAGCTTATATGTTTTTCTGGATGAAGCAAGGGAAACAAACTTCCAGTGGTCTCTCAGATCATCCACCAGCTGCTGGACTTTGCCTGCAGTGCCTTTGCAACACTCTTTATCCCTGCTGCCCTTCCTTCTCGGACATGGATCAGGAAGCCATTAACTTGTTAACTCTATGTAGGCTCCAGCCTCACAGACATCTTGCTGGACAATATTTCAACAAAAAGCATTTAACAAGATATATGAGGCTGTTGTTGCCAACTATGGACTGTGGAAAATAAAAAATCTCCTTTCTTAGGTAATAAAACATAAAACAGAACCCAATTTCTCACCAGTGTAGGAATCATTATGTTTGACAATGCTGTAAAACACATGGTGCTACAGCATGGATGTTGAGAGCCAGAGTAAACATTGCCTTTGGAAATCTCCTTTACTGCAAAGCTGGGATGTGTGACTCATTGCAAAATAAGAGAGGAAGGGCCTTGGGTGGAGAGAGTCTCCCTTCAGCCTTTCTCTTCTCTGAAACAACCAGAAATCCCTTTACAAGCTTTGCAAAGATTTTCCAAAACTGATTTTAAATTCATTAAACTAAATTGGAGCAAGTAATATGGGTGTATACGGCAAGACTAGTTTCCTCCTTTAATAAATCAATTTAGCTTAATTGGCTCACAGAATGTTTAACCTGATGAAGGACTTTTCACTAGTTCAATTGCATCAATTAGAAATTAGGCTTGATAAACCTGAATCCTCTTTGTGCCAGAGACTCTGGGCTTTGTACAAAGATTGTCTAAGGGAGAAAGGAAGTAACAGCTCTCAGATGATGATTTGCCCCATATGTGCTTGCCTGTTTATCCTTTGATTTGTCTATACCAATAATCTTTCTGGTCTGTGTACACTGTGCATCTCTGGCAATGTTACCATAGTGAAAAGCTAGCTATAAGATTTTGATTTAAATTACATTGTGCTGGGGAAGACCTGTATTTCCAAAGTCTATCTTAGGCAATGGAAAGAGGAGAAGTTACGTCAGGTAGGAATAGAAAATGAAGGAGAGATGAGAGAGATGTAGCTGTAGCACTCAGTCATTCCCCTGAATATCAAAGGTGGGTAAAAACGTGTACATACCAGAAACATAGTGCAAAGTGCATTGTCTCCTCCCCTGTGTGGTGTGCTCACAGAACATACGTGCTCAGCAAAGTGGTGTCAGCCCACTGGGAGAAGCATCTTTCAGCTTCATGTCAACATTTGCAATTTTTAATAAAACCAGATTGCCTCAGGACTGAAAACTCTTCATTCTCTCAATTTCAGGAAATTCAGTGAGATCACCTTAGGCCAAGCCAAGGGGGTTTTGGCTTACCTTGTCTTACCTTGTATGAGCAGAAGAGAGAACATTCCAGTGAGTGGTTCCTTTGACTGTATTAGTAGATGCAGATGTTTACTTGATTTGGGGCACTGTAATCACTGACAGCTCCCAATAGTAAGGTAATCAGATTTTGCACAATTGCTATTCTGGATTAATGGCCACTAGCTGGCCAAGATTCCTTTGCTCCTCAGTAGTGCACATTATTGTTAGCTTTTGCTTTTTCCAGTGGGTTTCTTCTTTGATGAATAACTTATTTTAATGAAATACTCCTAGATTCTGCTTATCCAATGTCAAATGTTTTGTATCTAACTAGGGCATAATTTATATCAGTATTGAACATACCATACAGCCTGTAGTACATGTCCCATTGTGTCCTAAAAAATCTCTAGAATATGGATGATATGGGCTAATTTTTCTCATCATCACAAATTAAGAACAAACTATTTGAAAGAGATACGCATTCATTTGATACCACAAATGCTGCTGTTCGGGAATTCTGATCCATGTGGTGATGAACTGCATCTCCCCACTACAGTCTCCCCTTGCTTCTGCCCTGCTCCTTCCTCAATCTGTGCTTTGGTAAACATACAACAGGACCAGTCCCCACTGGCTCTAAAAACATTCTTAACATTTTGATACAGCAAATGCTGCAGAATAGGGAAGTGGCATTCACATAAAGCATTCACTGCCAGTCAAAGGCAGTGTGTGAAAGACAAAGCAAAAGCCCTTAAAAAGAAAGGAAAAAGAGGTGGAAAGGCCACACTGAGGGCAGTAGTTTCTCGTTTGGCCAAAAACTGGTTTTAGTGAAAAATCCTTTCATTTCCCCTAGCTCTCTTTATCATCTCCCACATGGTATCTCTCTCTCTGATAAGGAACCTGACTTGGGGTTTATTCTTTACTATGCAAGCTTGTCATGTCTGTGTTTAATGAAGTTTAATTATCTTCTGAGATTCAATGAGTAATTATAAATCTCTTCAAGATGCTGTCACAAGCACTTCATGGTTCATTAACAGTGGAAAATCAATTGCAATTCACCTAATCCCTCTCTCCTGACCAGCCATATGCTTGTTGCTCCTGTGCACCTTGTTGTTTCTCCCTTGTTTCAACATCAGGGAATATATTAATCTATTTTTCTATGAAACATCATATAGTTTAGAGTAGGGGAAAGAATTGTGGAATACGGGAAGCAGGAGCTTAGACAGCAATGTTATATAAGCCTACCAGTGAGCTTCGTCTCATGCTGAGGGTGCTTTGGAGATGTTAAGAACTCCAGTGTCCTCAGTTTGCAGACATTCACCTCTGAGAGTGTAGTGGCCCCCCACTGGGAATCATCTGGCAGTATGCATCTTGTTTTCCTCTCAACCTGGTCTTCAATTTGAACTCAAATTAGTTTTCCCTGTTGAAAGCCTCCTGAGGTCTGTGAACCTTTGCACTATTTGAAGAGTAAAATCTGAAAGTTTATTTTTTTGGGGGACTAAAAAAGCTGGAGATGTCACCCATGGCACAGGAAACTATTCAGTGTTATCTTCAACTTTCCAAACAGCAGGCAGCCTATGAATCCAGCTGCATAATCATCCTGGAGTGACCTTTCTAATTGAAATCTTTAACCTTTCTGCACAGTTATAGGTACAAATTTTTACTGAATGCAGAAAAGGTGATGGTTTTAATTTTTTAAAATTAAGTTTAAAAGATTGAAAAATAAAAGAGACAGTGAGACAGAGAAAGAGAGATGGAAATTAATGCAGTTGAGTTGCAGTTTCCAGCAGCCCCCAGGACAGTTCTGCAATGAAGATGATATTTCCATACAATTGACATTTCCTGGCTGGAGCAGTCTTCTAATTTGTACCTGCTTGTGTGCTGAGACCATCATGAAGAGGATCATTAGTTTTTCATGTTCATCAAATGGGATTTAATTTCCCCCCATCCCCACATACCCCACATCTCCTTCCCAGAACTGGCACAAGCTCTGAACTCTGCCTTTTCTTCACCTTTTTTAGGGATGATCTTTGCCACACCTGATTTTTCAGCTCACTGTGGAGTTTAATGGAAACAAGAACTTGCTTTTAACTGGAAAGATGGATGTCAACAATGGCTCTTTTGATTTCAGCTTCCAGTTTTGAGAATGAGGTTTTTTTGTGTTTTTTCATTTATTTCTATGTTTACTCTTTGTATTTGTCTGTACAGCTCTTCTTGGAAGAAGCTGCTGTACCGCACTGCAAGAACACATGGCAGAGCAAGGTTTTTTGACTTTCAGGGTCTGCAGGCTCATAATTGGCTTCCAGCATCTTAGACTCAAGTCCTTCATGGATGATACTTCCTTCTGGTCACAGGTTGCTGTGGAACAGAGCAGCTTGTCTTCCAGATTGTAGAAATGTTTCCAAAGTGCATGTAAACTGGAGATGAATATTCCATGGCACTTCATCATTTTCAATCTGCTTGATTCAGTTTAGATGAATAGAATAGGCATCTTCAGCTGAATTATTCCTCTTCAATAAATATGTCACTGCAATAATCAATTGGCACATAATTAACAAACAATAACTTGTTGCTATTGTTATTGCAATACAATAATTTGTATTGCAATAATTCTGATTCATTATTAAATCAGAATGAAATGCAAATGCAATATGGATTTGTTTAGATCTGCAGTGATGAGTTCTTTTCTTCCGCTTCAGCCATTGCTCCTCTTGAGCAATAGCTGTTGCCATGGTTGTCACTGGGTATAATTGTTGATCTGCTGCCCTATAGGGTAACGCTGAACCCATGTTTCATGTGTGCCTCGAGTCTGCACAGCAAGTCACCATGGGCAAAGCTGGATCAATTCAGGCAGCAGCTGGTGGCCAAAAGGCACAAGCGCTTTTATTATCCTCTAATCTTGGAGATTTCCTACAGGGGCACTTCAGAGAGCACAGAGATCAAAGCCAGCCCGTTCTATTTACTCCTTGAACCAACGCTGTGTCTTCTATCTTTGTCCAAAGCCTTTGTCCCAGTCTGTCTTCATGCCAAGTTGATGCTGCTGCACCACATCCCTGGACTAAAGGCACAGCTGCTCTGAGTAACTCTGTCCTGTCAGTGCACTGTCTTTCACTGCAGCTGTCCCTGCCTGGGTGGGAACCCTGAGGATGGATGGATGGATGGATGGATGGATGGATGGATGGATGGATGGATGGATGGATGAATGGATGGATGGATGGATGGATGGATGGATGGAAACTAGAAATGCCAGCAACTGGCTTTGCCAACAGTTGGATAATGTTATTGTCCTGTTCAGTTGCACTGTGAAATAGGATGTTGAATTAGACAACAGAGATTAGATAACAGAGATTAGAGACAACATCTAAGTCATAGTTGTCCTGAATTGCCATGTAACATTGATATGCAGTTATCAATTTCAGCTGAGAAATGGTTGTGTTCAGTGGTGAATGAGCTGATCTTTACCTAATGTCATCTGGGGCATTGAAGCAACACTTGAGGCACTTGAATTTGTTTCTGGCTTGGCCAGTAATCTTCTCAAACACCTTTAGCAAGTAATTTAATCTCTCTGTACTTTCATTTTCCTGCTTGTAAATGCCTTTACTGGCACACATTTTCTGCTTAAAATGCTACAACAACCTTTGCTAAAAGCTGCACAAGACTAGATGTTTTCTTTAATATTGTATTGTTTGATGGCTTGCTAAAAAGAAAAAGACACTACAGATGAGATTATTAGATACAAGTTTGATAAGTGTTGACAGATTGTTACTAGCAAGAGAGCCACTGGAAAGTATTGCTTACAGATTTTGATCTTCAGGGTAAATTCATTCCTATAAATGGACCACCCAAATCTTACTTGTGCACGGGTTACCTTTTGACCCTGCTTACACTGAGACACTTGATGTCTGACATAGAACTTACTCATTTAAGAGAGAAGCTGCAGATAGGAGTGGTATGCTGGTACATAATTGTGCTTCAGTTACATAGAGTAACAGGAAGCATTTGATGAGTGGTCTTCCTATTGGCTTAAACATGTCTAGAAAAGAAGGCTACTCCTATAAAACTAAATTGTCTCTGAATTTCCTTTAGAGCAGAGATAGACATCCATGGAATGACAGAAATACTTAAATATCTTTTAGAGAAGTAGTGCCAAGCAAAATGGAAAGTTCTGCCTTAATTTCCAAAGTAGGATATTGTGTTGATTTGGCACAGCCTGATTTTTGGTAGAGGGGAGGGGGCCACAGGGGTAGCTTCTGTGAGAAGCTGCTAGAAGCTTCCACCATTTCCAACAGGGCCAATCTCTGATGACTATAAAGATGGACATGCTGCTGGCCCAATCAGAAAGGCTGACAATGCCTCTGTGATGACCTGTTTAAGAAGAAAATCCAACCAGTGTACATGCAGTTTTTTCAGGGGTGGTGAGGCACTGCGGCCAGGGGCCAGCTCAGTGTGGCCCACAGCAAGTCTTGCCTGCCTGGCCACCCCTAGCCAGCTGTGCTGCAGGCAAAAAGGGCAGGGGTGGTGGCAGCTTCTCCTTCCTGGCACCCTGCATGAAGAGAGGCATTAAACAGCGCCGGGGCCGCCCGGCTGACAGCGGAAACATGGTGAGCGACTCCTCAACATGGAACCCAGACAAGATCAACTTCTCGGCACTGCGAGATCCTGCAAGAATTTTTGAATTGGTGGAACTTGTTGGCAATGGTACCTACAAGCAGCAGTTTTCTTCTAGTCAGAGAAGAAGAGGAAGTGAGGACATGTGAGGGAAAGCAACATGGCAACATCAACGTCAGTGGAAAAAAAAGGAAGAAGTGTTGAAGCTGAGATTCCTCTGCAAGCCGTGGTGAGGACTATGGTGAAAAAAACTGTCCCCTTGTAATGCATGAAGTCCACAGGGGATGCAGAGATCTACTCGCAGCCCATGGGAAAAGTGCTCACGGCAGAGTGGGTGGATGCCAGAGAAAGCTGTGATCCAGGAGGAGACCCAAATAGAGGTCCCTTGCTCCCAAACTAGAGCAGCCTATCCTTTGAGGACTGCACCCCGTGGAGGAGTGACCCACGCCACAACAGTTTTGGGATGACTGTTTGCCGATGGGAGGGATCCCATGACATAGCAGAAAAGACTCCTCTCCCTGAGGAAACAAAAAAAGATCTCAAGTAACAAACTGACCAAAACCTCCATGCCCTGTCTCCCTGCACTGTCGGTGGGAAATAGGGAAGGGCTGGGGAGGGGAAAAGGTGTTTTAAAGGCTTCTTTTAATTCTCATTATCCTGCTTTGACTCTCTTAATAATGAATTTATGTCTTTATGTTTAGACATGTTTTGCCCTTAGAGTATTTTTCTCTCAATCCTTACCTAAACTTATAAGCCCTTTCTTAATTTTTTTTCCTCTCCTTAGCACAAATGTAGAAGGAAAGAGTAAGTGAATTACTTTTGTGAGTGCCTGGCGTTTGGCCAGTGTCAAGTGACAACAGATCTCCAGGCTATTCACACAGTTTTTAATTAACTGATAGTTCCATTTTTGACTCTTTCAGGTGCAAGGTAAGTTAGTCAAGAGAACGTCTCAAGTATTTTGCTATTTCTTGCCATACCAGAAGTGGGCATATTTTTCCATGTATGAGGGTAAAAAGAGATGGAGAGATGACCATCTTTCACCATAATTTGATGACACTCTGGACTATATCCCTCTGATGAGAGCAGCGCCTGGACCCATTTCTTATTTACTTTTTACCTGCTTTCAGCATTTTTAGCAGGGTAAGTGTAATACAATCTCACTCCCAGTGGTGACAGTTCATAGGTGCTTTGCACTGTTACAAAGTGGGATGTAGAAACAAGGTGAAGAGCTTACATGAAGAGCTTACAAGGGCAGTGCTTGGTAGAAGTTTGCTGTACATCCTGAAAGTTGCCTGTCATGTAGGCTCCTATCCTGCTCTTCTGTGGGGATTTGGGGACAAGGGATGGCTTGTGTTACAGGAAGGAGCTGCTGTTTGGGAATCATCTCTATTAAAAACCACCTGAAATAGCAGCAGATCAATTGATTCTTAAGTAATTAATGCATTCCCCTCCCTTTGGACAACTCACAATCTATACCTCAGGAATTAGATAACACAGCTCAGCTCTGTTAAGCTGAGAAAACAGATATTTGTGTTCCCCATGGCACTGCACATACTATTGGGAGCATAGTCTCCTCTACTGCAGAGACCTTCCTGTCTTGTCTTGGAATCCCTGGCAATTGACTTCTGTGTGAAATGGAGTGTCTCCTTCTGTAGTTGTTGGAAAAATCTGATTTGAGCTATTTAAATGGAGGAATCACCAGCATGCCCCCTCAGATACTGCAGCTGTTTTACCTTTTCCCCTTTAACTGGTACTGTCACACTCAATGTGTTGCCTGTGCAGAGTGAGAGAACAAGAGATGCTTCAGATCATCCACCACCAGTACCACTGAGATCAGAATTAGATCCTCTGCAATATTACAGCAAATGCTTTGCAGAACTTCCAAAGGTAACAAAGGCTGGTGTATCCCTCTTTGGAGACTGAGGCACAGTATCAGAGGTGGGCTTGAGCCATATATAGGTTCCTGTATCTTTCAGTGGAGCATCAGGACTCTCTAGATGTGCACCCAGGAACAACTTTTTCCTAAGCTAGAACACTTCTGATATCAGAGTAAGGAAAAATAAGGTTTTCTTTCAATTTCTGGTCATAAACCACCTGCTCATTGTCATGGGTTGCAGTGCAAAATGTAATCAAAGGTGTGTTATTCTATCACCATCTGTTGGAACTGGGATGGGGGAGGTGATGTAATCTTCTGTTAATAGGCCAGCTGATAAGAAACCAGCAAGAGTATGTTTCCTTTATCTCTTCTACGACTCATCCTCCCTCCAGGGAGAGATCTTCTGCTAATGGGCCATTAAGTCCAACTTATGTTATCCCACTGGGAAATGCTCCATCTAGGGGGGAGCCTCTCTACCTGGATAAAAACCTGAGATTAGGGACACCAAGGCAACTTTTTCCACTGGACTCCCAGAGGAACACCAGGCTCATCTATCACCACTGGACCTTCAGTGGAGGGTTGCACCTTTCTATGGGATCACTGCTTCAACAGAGCCACATCTGCCACTCCAGGAGGACTGCAACCATGACTCCAACTGGACTGCTACCAACACCTTGGGTGTCAGGTTGTATTCTGACTCTGTCAGTGGTTTTCTTTTTCCTTTGTATTATTGCACGTATTTCAATTTACTTTTGTTTTCCTTTTTCTAATAAATTGTATTTCGGACTTGGAGTCTCTCACTGGTTTTGCTTTCAAACCAGAGCACTCATGGAAGTGGTTCTGATATGAGAACAGATGAGCCACATAAAACAGCAGCCCTGCAGTGTGGCCCAGTGGGTGGTGTGGTTCCTGGGAATTCTGGTGGTTTTCTCTCTGCTGCAAGGGACTGATATTTTAAAGGGAAACAAGAACATTAAAAAAAACTTAGTCTGAGTTACTACAGCTTTCTAATCTTCTAATATCCTGAAGGATGGTTTCAAACTACCTGGGCATGCACTGGACACAAAGGAACCAGATTCTTAAAACTTCTAAGGCCTAAAGGAATATTACTGTTTTATTTATTAACAGTCACTTCAAACACTAATTAGCAGCCTCCAAGGGGAGTCTGCTAGCTGTGCATCCTGCTGGGCTTGATATCTGCTGCATTCATTTTAAGTTGATGTTCTAATTAAACTGCCCTCTAATTATTTTATTTAGCTTTTAGGTAATAACTTTCCATAGAACCACTCAGATCAGAAACTAATTGGCTCCCTTCTGTTTACATAGATCTGACTGGGTCAGAAAAACGTGGCAATGGAATGGCAGGCAGGTAGGTTAGGGAAGGGACTACACTCCCTTTCATACCCTGTGCTTCTGCTGTTTGCCTTCAGGATGATTCACCTGCCAGGGTGAGATGAATACGGCTATGCTGGCAAGTGCTTCACCATTTATTCATGTGCTCTGAGGGTACATATATCCCCTATATGCTCATGTTTCAATAAGTTTCCCCATCTTCTGATCACTGGCCCAGTGGCAAGCTATTCTGTTTCTGTGTTTGTACAATTTGGACTACTTCACAGCATATAGTCAATGGACCTTGACCCTGGCTGGGAGCAGGGTCAGACCTTGGCAAGTCTTTTGCCAATAGCAGAAATAAAAGAAATCACACTGATAAAACGAAGTTTCTCCACACTACATTGCTTTACATACACACACATTATTCCCTTCAATATTTGCGAAAAGCCAACTTTATAATATGCGTTTATAACAGATTCTATATCTTCTAATTCTTTTTGGGACTTAGTTGGGAAGAAAATCTATTACTTTCAAACTTCTGGTGATTTTTTTGTTTCTCACTTTATACCTCTATTCCATATTTTTCTTAAATTAGTAGAAAAGAAACTTAGCATTTCGGAATCTGCATCAACTTTAAAAACCACTCTTCCCCCTACCACTTCCTGTGTTCCCGACCCCACCTCCCTGCCTCAGAGAGAGCGGAGAGAAAGTTGCTAAAGAGAAAGATTCTGTACAACCTATCCCTACTCCACTCCATCCTGCACTCCCATGTTATTATCCTTCCCTTCGGCCTCCTGCAGTCGAAAGTGGGGCAACCGCCCCTGCCCACCCCCCTCCCC
>VYXF01011299.1:0-24340 GCA_013397295.1 Polioptila caerulea | reverse complement strand
CAGGCTTCACTGAGGAAACAGAGGATTCATTTCTAAAGATTCATAATCAACAATGCCATTTATTGAAAATTATAGCTTCTGTCTTTTCTCAAAGCAACTTCCCTATCATGCATGTATGTTCTCATACCCTCTGCCAAGATTCCTAGAAGGTAACAAAGCAACACCCTGTGACAGAAATATAATGTGAAATCATTGAGGAATTTTAAAATTGTTACATATTCTTATTTGCTGCAAGTATAATATAGCCTATATACATCATAGAAATAATATCTATAGATACTATCAATGAACTTGCAAACTAGAAAATATTAGAAACTCATATAAAATTCTCAAACATCCAAATGTCTATAAAAATTGTAAAATTTAGAAAACTGCCTACCAACTAAGAACTATAATGCACACATGTGAATTACATTATTCACATAATGTAAGAAATATGATATGTAAAAACCCAAGATAAAACTAAAAAGAAAAAAAACCCCTTTCATCCTAAGTACCACGTTTTAACTTGTTAATCTTATAGAATGTTAGTTTAATTGATACTGTCTTGCAAATCAATGATTTAGTTTGTGTAGCTTCTCCTTTTCACTCTCAATTAATACATATTAATTTAGTCTTCTTGCTACTTATTTTCTTAAATGTAATTGTAGTTATTATTTACCAACTTTACTAACTTCTTTTTAAGCTATTATGGGTACTAACCAAAATAAATGGTCCAGTTTATCAAATTCCTAAAACTTTTCCCCCACAACACCTGTATCTACTGCTTCCCAGTGCATACTAACAGAAAAAAGGGGGAGTAGAGACTACCCACAGTAAAAGGACTAAGGCCATATATGTATTAATTTCTTAAAATAATTCCTTTATAAAAACAAATTTCTAAATTATCAGACATTTTTCTAAATCAACACAAGCACAATTAAAAGAGACATCACTTATTCTAATAAAACAATCTTAAATCCAGTCAAATTTTAGGGCCTTTCCCACTAAATACCAAAAGAAGGAGTTACACTTGTGTCTCTACAACCACAGAACTGCATTAAGTTCCAGCAAAAAAATATCAAACCGTGCCTAGAGCCTCTACAAATACCAAGAAGCTCAACAAGAGAAAGCCCAAGAACCATCTCCTTTAAGCCTTATAGGCTTAGCTTTACCTTTTACCCACTACTAATTATACCACTAGTTTCTTAACCCCTTAACTATTATTATTTTTTAAATTTTAAGCCATTTCCACAGGTTGTTCCGCCAAACATGACTCCTGATAAACTTCAGCCTGTTGTATCTGTTCTGATGAGCACCGCACACCTCGCTGAAACCTGAGAAGTCCCACAGAAAAAAGGAAAACCTTGAATGACTTTAGTAATATCACTGAACAAAAACCCTGTACCCTGTGTCATTAAACAACCCCTTCCCACCTTCATCATTGAGTTACCAGCAAATGTGTAACCACAAGCCGTATGGCTTGGGGAGACTTATTATGCTAACACCTAAAATTGCCATAACTCGTAACCAAAAAATTAAAGTTAAAATTTTGCCCATCAATTAGAATTAAATTGCAAAGACTAAATTAATTTCTAGAGTAAAGAAAAAAGAATAACAGCCTTCACATTAGCTACCTGAAGTTGCTGTGGAAATAGCTTTAAAATATTAAGCGATCTAGGGTGTCTAGCTAATTAAGCAAACCAATGCCACATCTCAAGCACTGAATAAGTTACTGAAAGATGTTAACAGTATCATACACATCACCCCACAAAATAAACCTGCTATTAAATTCTTACTGCTGACACAAAGACATAGCTACGGAGACTTCGAAAGCATGTGCAATAGAGACCCTTCTAATCACAGCAGCCTCAGGAACAGAGTTAAGAAACTGCAACCAGAAGAAGACAGCGACTAAGTCCACAGACAATTCAAAAATAGGACTTTTCCAGTCGGACTCTTGCCTTTAGTCAAATTGCGATTACTAATTTTGTAATTGTTGTTACTGTGTTTATGTTGTTACCCTGTTTTTTAAGTTATCTGTTAATCTTTACCAAGAGGCCTTTACAATCTAAAGAAGGGGCAGATGTAGCAGTCCAATTAGCTGGGATAAATCAAAATTTAGCTCAAGTTCTTTGCACTAAGGAGTGAGCCTAGGACCCCTGGGGAGCAGGAGGCTGAAACCTTAGACTTATAAGGTCGTGCCCCTGCCCCATAGCTAGAATTGGGTACCTGTTCCATTTCTCTTAAGCCATGCTCCCCAGTCAAACTGGGTTTGATGTAAGAGGAGGAAACCTCTCGTCCGACTGTTACAGACCTCAAGAGGCACAATCACTCCAGGAGATCCCAGAGCGCATGAAGGAGATCAACACATGAAGCAGTGCAGGTGGAAACCAGGCACCAGCTGGTAACCACTTTGTCCATTGACTTTACAGATGAGTGTTTTCACTGTATCCCCACAGGAAAGTATGGACTGCCAGACGGCCCATGGGACATTCTCATAATAGGGGACACTTCTCATAGTCCAGAACAAATTTTTGTCTTACACATACAAACAAACAGTTTTAACAATACAATCAGTACCCCCTGGACAAGAAATCTTTGTTGAACTCTGCTGTATAGATCCACCTTTTTACCTTTCATAGGAAACCCTGATTGCTCAAACCTTTTGGCTTCCACAGAATCACCCAGAATGAGGCCCCCTCAATCCGACGATAATGTGGGCACAGATTGTAGGAACAAGTAAGTCTATCATTGAGTGCAGCCTTTTCTGCAAAGGGAAAAAGATCCACAGATCAGGGACGCTAGACACCAGTTCAGATGTGACCATCATCACCCGCTCCAAGTGGCCAACAAACTGGGAACTACAGCCAGTAGCAGGCATGATTTCTGGGATTGGTGGAGTCACAGTGTCTATGCGGAGCAAGCAGAATGTCATTGTTGAAGGCCCTGAAGGCAAGATGGCAACCATCCGACCATTTGTGGTGAGGGCCCTCATCACCTTATAGGGCAGGGACCTTCTGACCCAGTGGGGACCTTCCCTACGTATACCTAGTAGGGATTTCTGACTGGGGCCACTCAGGTGAATGCACGACCATCTACCCCTTGGCTCACCTGGAAATGTGACGATCGAGTCTTGGTCGAACAGTGGCCCCTTTCCAAAGCCAAACTGCGCACTCTAGAAGCCCTTGTGAAAGAACAGCTTGCCAAGGGTCACATCACCGAGACCACCAGCCCTTGGAACTCTCCAGTCTTTGTGCTGAGAAAGCCCAGGAAAGACAGATGCTCCTCCACAACCTCCGTAAGATCAACGATGCCATTGAAGATATGGGTCCCCTCCAACCTAACCTACCTTCTCCATCAACACTGCCTCGAGACTGGACGCCTGCCATCATTGATATTAAGGACTGTTTCATCAACATCCTGCTCCACCCTCAGGATGCCCCTCCATTTTCTTTCTCCATCCCCTCCCTTAACAGAAAGGCCCCACTCAAAAGGTACCATTGGTTAGTATTACTGCAGGGAATGAAGAACAGCCCCAGGATGTGCCAGTGGTACGTTGCTCACATCCTGTCCCCTGTGATATTCTAGTCCGTGCAGCAGAAAAGACTTACTTAGACACAACTGTTTAAATAGATCATTAAAGATATTAAAGAAGCAGGGTTTGAGATTTGTGAGGAAAAGGTGCAGTACACCAGCCCATAGATTTGTCTTGGACTCCAGATTCATGAAAGGACCATCGTACTCCAGCAGCTCACCATCCAAAACGACCCAAAGACTCTAAGGGACTTACACACAGTTTGTGCAGATCCATCAATTGGGTATGTCCCCTCCTAGGGATTATGACAGAGGACCTTACCCTCCTCTTCAGTCTTCTCTGCGGTGGTGAAGACCTGGACTCTCCACATGCCCTCACACCAGAAATCTGAGATGCCATCACCAAAGTCCAGGAGGCCCTGTCTTCACACCACGCACATCGTGTTGAACCCAGCCTGCCTCTCCAGTTTGCCACTCTGGTTAAGGCTCCCCATTGTTATGGGTTGATCATTCAATGGGATCCACAACTCAAAGACCCTTTATTAATACTTGAATAGATCTTCACAAACAATCAGTCTACAAAGACATCAACCATTCCTCAAGAAATGATGGTACATTTAATAAAAAAAGCGAGAATCCGTCTCCACTCTTACGGGGTATGAGGTTCACATGCATATACTTGCCATTTACTACTGGAGATCTGGATCATTTGCTCCAGACCAACAAAAACCTCCAGTTTGCCCTAGATAGCTACCCAGGCCAAATTTCGATCCATGTGCCAAAACATAAACTTTTCGATCGTGATTCAGCCTTTATTCTGGTCCCAAAATCAATCCAAAGTACTACATCTCTCAAAGCTCTGTTTTTACTGATGGCTCAGGGTCTTCCCACAAATCAGTAATAACTGGAGGGTTCAAAAGACTCAAAAGTGGGAGTCTGATGTCCAAGTAGTGGAGGGATCTCCACAGATTACTGAGTTAGCAGCTGTCATCAGAGCCTTTGAGAAATTCAAAGATGAACCCTTTAATCTGGTCACAGATTATGTTGCTGGCATTGCTATGACGGCTGAACATGCTTTTCTCAAAGAAGTCTCCAATCCAAACTTACACCAATTGAGTTCTACACCAATTCATTTTATCTCTTACAGAAAGCAACCTTACCATACACACATGAGGTCACAGACCCATCTCCCAGGTGCCATTGCAGAAGGGAATAGAAAGCCAGATGCACTAGCCATGGCAATAGAGACTGCTAATCTCCCTGACATCCTTGCCCAGGCAAAATTATCTCATGCATTTTATCACCAAAATGTGCCTTCCCTCATGAGAATATTCAAACTCTCGGGAGACCAAGTGAGAGTGATAGTATCAACATGTCCTAACTGCCAAAACTACCAGATACCATCTATAGGTACTGGAATTAACCCCCGAGGCCTAAACAGCTGCCAGTTGTGGCAGACTGATGTAACCCATTTCCCATCCTTTGGAAGGTCTAAATATGTGCATGTGTCAGTGGACATGTTCTCAGGAACAGTGTTTGCATCAGCTCTCTGTAAGGGTCTCTACGTTATTAATTTCTTAAATAGTACACCATCAAAGCCTGACCCTCCCATAATCCAGCATTTCTCAAATTCAACCCAAACTAAACTCACTGAAGAGCCACCAGTGCTAGTTAAAGCCCCAGAAACACACCAGATTTCTGAGCCTTTCCATCTGATAACTTGGGGAAGAGGGTATAATGAGGGATGAGGCTGTTTCATTAGCATCTGGCTCCAGATGGTTCCCAGGAAAAAATATCAAACCATACTTAGGCCCTGCAAACACTGTCTCCACAAAAAATCACCAAAATATCCTGGAGTCAGACACATCAGGTGCAGACAACCAAAGATGTTCAGCCTGGAGACGAAGGAAGAGCCAACTGTCAAGAAGAACCCAACGTCTTGTCACTCAGACAAAACACAGCTCCAAGGAAGGACTCTACTTGACAAGACACAAATCACAGGCTAGACATATGTCTAACCAACACTGAGACAAATAACAAGTTGTTCCCCAGTTACTCCCAAACCCCTTTCACCTACATATACCACCCCCCCATCCATCCTGGCCTTCACTTACCCACCCCTCTACCACCCCCAAACAGTTTAAAATATGGAAAGGGAATGGAAAGGGAGGAGAGAAGTAAAATGAGGACAGCCCTTCCCCTTCACTGTAAAGCTAAGAGATTTTTGTTTATATTCCCTGTTAGAAGCCCCATCCCTGCCTAAACATGAAATCCATCTACCTTGATGCTATCCTCATTGCTGCCTGGACGCTCATCAACACGCCACAGGCCTTAAGCTGGGTTGTCCCACAGCCCAACCAGAATATTTGGGTAACTCTAGCAAAGACATTAAAACAAGATAGTTTGTGCCTGTCCTTGGGCAACTTAGATAACCCATTGCCATCATGCCTAGTAGGAATATCTCTTGCAGTAGATGAATGGCCCCTTGGAAATTCAGTCATCTACACACCACAGGTAAGACACCCAACCCAGTAGACACTTGGGACAAGTAGGCAAAGATTTTACTGCATGCAACAGAGGAACCCCAAGAATTAGTCTTGCTGGGGTCTTCCAAAGCCACCTACTGTCTTAAATTCTGTTTTAGACGATTAGACCAACCATGGTCTGAAATTGATTCAATAAGATCTACCTATTGCAAAGATGTTACACTACTCAAGAAAATATATAGCTCAGTTAACTGGTGCAATTATACCAGTCCCACATGTTCTTTGTCCTGACTTCACCCCAGAATGTTGCCCTGGGGAGTGTTTCTTATCTGTGGAGACTGAGTGTGGGCCAGGATCCCCTCACACCTTCAAGGAGGTCCTTGTAGCCTTGGCCAGCTTACTACCCTCACCCCAAACATCATGATACTTCAAGGTTTAAAAAGTGATTTGGGACACGAATTGACACGCAAAAAATGATTGCATATAGAATATGACAAAAATTGTAATTCTCAAATTACTAATTGGAGTAAAGGAAAAAGGATAGTGGTCTCCCTGTTTTTGCCCTGGGTAGCCTCAGCTAAAGCCCTTGGTGAGCTAAATCACCTGGGGTCCTAGCTTAGCAAGCAGGCCAATGCAACATCTGCTGCCCTTAGCAATCTCCTCCGAGATGAAGAGATTACCAGACACATGACACTGCAAAACCGGGCTGCCATTGACTTCCTACTGTTGGAATCTGGAATGCAGAAAATATTTCTGTTTATGTTTTAAAGAGCCAAACTCTCTGAAAAATACTGCTTTTAACTTTTGTCCATGGAGAGGGCTCCCTAGGCTTTGGAATGAGACAGAATTGTCAGGACTGTAAATTAGGTAATGGTATAGTATCTAATTTATCACAGGGTTAGAAATGTAGATTTTAGGTTTATTAAAATGGTATGTAAGTGAAGACAAGATGGAGGATCCTCGTGGTTGTTAGGCTTCTTCTCTTACTCCATATACTGCAATGTTGGTGACACAGGGTGATTGGCTAGAATTTGCTACAGTACAGTGTTTGTTACGTGTGTAGTGGTGTGCTTTGTAATCAACTTTGTATTAATGGTCTGTTCCTTGTACCCTTGCAAGTTGTGTACTTAACTTTAAGAGGTTGTACCCCTCTTCTACCCCTCCCCTCCAAGGGCAAGACTACCCTCTGAAACCCTTCCCAAGTCTGAGAATATTCTCTGAGGGGCCCAAAGTGATAGGCCCTGGGACAGAGAATCCTCCTACCTCCCAGGGAGATTGATTGGGAAAACATAATTCAGCAGTCAAGATAACCCTTGAGAGCACTGGTTGGTGGACACCCGGGACCCATCCCCTATTCCTCCTCTCCTTAAAACCTGATGTACGGTCTTTGTTCTCTTGCTCTGGTCTGAGAGAGACCATCAAGGCAAAGGTGCCATGAGGTGCCTTCAATAAACCATCTCTTGCCACCCCAGAAGAGACACTCCTTTCTTCGTCTTTGTCGTCACAATAAATCTGCCACAGAGTGCCACACTGAAACCCACCGGATCGGCTAAATCTGCCAAGCAGCAGAGAGAGGCCGTACCGAGACCTGTAACGGGGCCAGGAGTCGGGCTGAGATAGCGGTCCCGAGGAGAAGAATTTACATACGTGAATAGAAGTTTAGTTAGTAATTGGTAGAAAAGTAGAAATAATGTACATTTTGGGTGATAACTGGGTAAATTATCTTTAAGAGAGCCTTGAATCTGCATGGTCGGGGCTCTTCAGTGTGCTTTCTCCTTCGCGCTAGGCTGGTGTTAAGCCCGGTGCTCAGAAATTGCTGATAAGAAAAGAATAAACAACCTGGAGGACGAAAACACCAAGAGTCTGATGTATTTTTTCACCTTAAAGAGGATTTTAAAAGACTAGACTCCCCTTTCAGGGGAGAGACATGTAGGAGTTATAAAACTTTTGCATCCTACTTTTAGTCCATGGACAAGGTTGCCAAGACTCTGAAGACATGTACTGTTTTAATTTATCATCATGCAGTGACTCCATCTCAAAAAACATCCAGCTGCTAAAAGCCCAAGTCCACCAAATCAAGACCAAAGAAAAATTCACAGATGCCTTCAACAACTTTCTTGGACAATGGGGAATCCAAGGGTGAGCACTTTCTTTAGTTAAGGATATTTTGTGGATTTTCATTGTAATTCTCACTGTGTTGCTTATGTTCTTGTGGTTTTTACATTGCTTTACAAAGGCTATTGAGGAAGTGTTTTTAATAAATGGAGAAAGGGGAGTTGTAGAGGATGATACAGAATTCTCTGCAGGAGAGCTCTTCGATTTCCCATGGAGAAGTCAGGCTAACAGCCTGAGTCATCCCTAAGATAAGCAACTTGCCTCAAGCTCATGGTGACCAGGGTAAACAACACCCAGCATACCTTGTCTCTTTTATGCAAATAGTTTGTATCTCCCCCCTGCCAGCCCCCATAAAAACCCCAGCCTCAGCCTCTGACCCCAGGAGTTTTCTGTCTCTGTCTCCCTTCACAGAGGCGCTGATAATAAAGCTATCTCTGTGGAATCACCATACAGTCTCCTCTCTCTCTCTCATTCCTGCATTGGCCTGGGAATTCCACAATCGAACTGAAATCACAAGAGCTGATATCACTCCTTAGAGCTGAAATCACTTGCTGGAATCCCTACACAGACAAGGAAGCGGCAGTGCTCCTAGAAAGTGTTCTCTGGGAGACGCAGCTCTGTAGGAAGGGCACAGCTCCCTGGGTGAATCTCTCACCCAGTACCCTGCTGTGTCAGTTAAGGTTTGGTTAAAAGGGAAGACTTGCTGTTTTTCTATAAATCCTTTCCTCTGTGTAAAGGCAGCACTGTTTCACATCATAATTTTGACAAGTTTAACTTCTGCAGCTGTACTTGCATGCTTTACATCCTATATGTATTTTTTCTAACCTGTGGTTGTTAAATCTGGAGCTCTGGCAATGGGAGAGCAGTGTAGCTAGTACTTATGTGCATGGTGTCCCTGGCCTCCTCTTTTGGATGCATTGGCAGTGCCACCTTTGGCAGACTGCCTGGCTTCCAGGCTCAGCGTGGATTAATGCAGTGGTAACATGGCTTTTAAGCTCCTTGCATGAACATCAGTGGCTGTAGTTGACAGTTAAAATTTGCTGTTGGAATAATATAAACACCCTTGAAGGTATAAAAAACCCTAAAGTTGGAGGTAAGGAGCTGGTTTATATTAACTTTAATTCCAAGACTGGAAGAAGAACATAGTTTTTTGCCATTTGAGGAAAGTCTTTGTGCGCAAGAAAGAAGAAAAAGGCAGAGAGAGATACAAAGTTGGATGGATGAACTAGAGGAAAGTGAGGGGGATGCATAGAAAATAGAGTGGTGAAAAGGATGGTTTCAATTCTGTATTAACAGACATTAAGTTGCTTCTTCTAAGGGTACCTTCACAATTCCAGAGCAGTGCAGGTTTGAGCACAGTGGTCCTTCAGCATTTTGCTGGCACCTAAGTGAAATGAATGGGCCAGGAGACCAGCTCCTCTAAAATGGTCTTTATTAGGATCAGCTCAGGGTTGGGGGCCCGACGGGTCATGTGTACACTGCCACGGCTCCCAGGAGTGATCCAGAGGAGGAGGAAAGCAGCTTTGTCCAATGGTGTGCAGGTAGAGCTGGGGCTTCCATCCTCACAGGAGTCCACAGGAAGTTCCCCTTTGCTTCAAAGTCTGTGGTTCCCTTTCCAAGCAGCATCTCTCTGGTCAGGGCTAGAAGTCAAAACCGGTCTAGGAGGACACTGTACTTTCTTCTTCACCCATAGCTGTTGTTTAAATTCTTTTGTTTCATGATGGCTCGTTTTTAGGGGTTTCTTTGTGGATTGTGCAACATGTCTTCTCATTTGCATACAAGCTCTGACATCACCCTCCCCCTCATGGTTCTGGGTGCGATTTTTCAAGGAAGCAGCAGAAGTGATACTCGATGAAAAGAGGCTTCAGCAACAGAATTACTTAACAACAGGCAATCAGAACTTCAGTTCAACGTTATCTTATCCAACTTTACAACTTTGCAACTTCCTGAACTAAATTATTTTGGAGCTTTATTCCCAACACTAAGGAGGCCTTGTTTAACAACACACACGGATGTCTGATGAGAGATCTACCAATTTCGGCATGCAGGCATGAAAATGAATGGGATGAGCTCTTTTCCCCCTTTGTGCATCTTCAGCAGAGCAGAGTGAGACATGTCTTTTTCAATGGGGTCTTTTTTGTCAAGGGTATGAGGAAGCATGAGGCTTTGATCTGCTTGATACCCTGGTGAGCTGTCCCTTCTGATCCCAGAGCACAGAATATAGTCCAGAACTGGCAGTTGAGAGCTAGGGTACATTGTTTAACTTCAAGTAAAACAGGACTCAAGCATAAGTTTTGCACTGAAATTACCAAACATTTTGGCACCAGAATCAATTGTGTGGAAGTTTCACCTTAGCAGTCTCTCTGAAAGGCACACTTTAAGCTAACCTTAAGCTCTTGGACTCTACGCACCCATGTCTGGCTGAAATGCTGCACACTGCCCTGTCCATGTTAGATTACTGCATGATTTTAGATCTGATAGAATCTCAAAATAGCCCAAACCATACTTTCTTCCTATTTATCAAAATGCCACCTTATTATTTGCAAGTATCTGTGCCAGTTGATTTGAATTTGCTGTGTGAATTATATTGCCAAGTCACTTGGACCCCATGATTTCCTTCCCTCCCTCCCTGTCCCTGTCTATTTTAACTCCTTCTGTGGCTGGAAGGCAGAACATGCTGAGAGCCTCATTTTTTTTTAAAGACAAAATCCTCACATTTTCCCTCCTTTTCCAGGGGGGCCAACAGAACTGAATTATACAGTTCAACTTTCTTACATTTATGTAAGACAAGTTGTGCTTATTTTCTCTGTTAATCAGTTTGAGATACTAACACCAAAATATGGAAACTGTGGGACTTAGTGCCTGGACAGGAGTGAAATAATTAGTGCACTGGAGCTATAACACTTGCAGCTATAAACCTTGCAATAAACACAAACCTTCTGAGAGAGCTCATGTGAGTACCAGGGGTTATCCAATGCTCTGCTATCATAGAGAAGGTGTCAGAAACCAAAGTGCAGAAAATCTTCAAAACCTAGTATCTATAAGCCAGGACATAGAAATGAATACAAGATTTGACTTGAGACCATGGAAAAGGCTGCCTGATTTAGATACTAGAAGCAAAAATGTAGATTTGTAGTTCAGGTAGAAACACATTATACTAGATACTGGAAAGTTTGAGTTTAAAATTTAAGATATAGAAATAGTTACAAAGATAATAAGAAGTCTTAAGGTGCAGTATTTTAAGTCTGTGTGTCATTAGATGATTGATTAAGAGAGCCTGCACTGCAGCAAAAAATATGAAACAAAATAACTAATTGTTGGGTAAAAAAACATAAATAATCTTTGTGGCAGTGTTTTATTAGTTAATAAATCTTTAAAAGACGTTGTAGCTAGAGGTCTTGTGACCTTTTGACATATGCAGTAAAGCTGTGAAGATGAACTCACTCCTTTTAAGACTAGACAACAGAAAATGCAATAAATTACTCTTTAATGCATCTATCACTGGTCTCACATAATCTCGACAAGAAGGCTCACTGGATTTTACTGTAATGAAGAAGTGGGTCTTTGGGGATAATTTGATCCCTTTACAGCTTTAATGTTAGCAGAACATTACTCATAATGTTACTCATTTTGGCCTATCTGTTACACTCCTTGTAAAATTCTGCTGTTGAAATGTATTAACTGGGGAAAAAATGGAGAAAGAAAAATATTGGATTTTCTTGGTTACATAATTTTCTCTTAAAACAATCAAACCATTTTCCAGATGGAAGGATTTATGGGGCTACTTAATCTGGAGTAAATAATAATCTCTAAAAATGCAGCTTCCTGGGAATTTATAAGAATAAAGTTTTTAATTGGTGCAACCAGTCTGGGACTCACAGAGAATCATATCACCCCAGTTCCTTCAGCTGAGAAAAGCAGCTTGTTTATTTTTGTGACATTCTTCCACTTTTCTTTTAATGATCTCTTTAAAATTCTTACCGCCAATCTCCCAGACCTCCCAGCTGACACATCCATCTTAATGCTGCTCTTCTCCTTCTTCATAAAAATTCACACAGAGCATGTGAAGTACTTTACACTTTGCTTGCTAATAAAGATGTGAAGGGATGTTAAATGAATAGAAACCACCTTACAAGAAGATGGGTTGAAAAAGATTATACAGTCATATCCATTCTTTGAGCCATAAGCTCAGCTCCCAGTCTAGCAATATTTTAAAGCTTGGTGTTCCTAAGAAACACGGGAATGAGAGCTAGAAATAGAAATCCCTGTGGTTTGATTGCGAAGTTGGAACCAACACTTGCACCAGCTCAGCTTCAAACCATGCAGTGTCTGTGTTTTTATTTTTCTGTATTTGAATAAACACTGTCATATTGCTTTTTACTTCTCTCATGGTAATCCCTTCTCTCAAGTAATTGTGGTCTGCTGTAAAGCTGTAGCATGCAGATCTGTTTTAGAAGTTGAACTACAGAGAAGATGATTGAGTACTGTCTTGCTGTTTTTTTAATCTGTTATTCAGGACTCTAGAGTGAAGCATCTGCTCATTCCTCTGCTCTTGTCTCTTCATATGGTTTACCAATGAAATATTTCTTTCTTTACTTTGCTATTCCAGATTTTTAGTTGTCTCTCACATAGAGGAACTGAGAAAAATATTTAATCCATTGCCTCCTACATATGCTGTGTCTTGAGGAATTATTTCTGAAAGTGCCAGGCTTCTTTGCTCCTTTGTTGAGTAGTCATTTCTGAAGATTTTTATATTTATTATATGAGCCAAAGGCAATTATGTATTCAACTGGCATATAAAAAAATAGCAGCTGGAAAGCTTTATTTGTGCTTGGTTTTTTGTTTTGTTTTGGGTTTTTTTGTCTCAAATCTGTAGTTCTTAAAATCTGCTCTATGAGCATTTATCATTCTTTTCCCTCTTGCATGCCTATTTATGAGAGGAAAAATAGACACTGATTGTATAGTGTAGCTGATTAGTTAAACAAATGCTCTGCAAGCCTCAGCCATACTGGAGCTTCCCATACTGACCCTGTATACTATTTCTCTGCACATAACACATACCAGAGTGGTCTATATTTGCAGTTGCCATAAATTGGCATAGCAAGTGCTGTGATTTATGCCACCTAAAGAAGTATTTACCCCACTAATAACAATGGATCTTGTCAAAACTCCTGGTACTAGTGGCAGAGCAGACTGTGATGAGAACAAGATGAGCTGGTATCAATAGCATTTTGATTCCCTTAGGTCTACAATCCTGTAGCAAGCACATTTTTTTCCATTATTATTCTTTCAGAACTGTGGCCAACATCTAGAGTGGTTCCATGTACTGCACTGAGCTCTGTGAGGTATTAAGCTGTATCTCCTGGTTATTGACAATGGCTTGTGAGTCTCTGGTGGGACTGTACAAATTTACTGCAGGCCTAAAAAATGGATAAATGATTCCCTGAATACATTTTCCTAATTCAGAAATGCAGTAGAGTCAAAAGCAACAACAGAAAACAGATTCTGATGTGTCCTAACAATGTTTTGCCTTTCCCATATCCCTGGTGTCCTGGTTCAGGGCAAATTTGGGAGAGAATCTCCAAAGGGAGCCTCTCCAGAAAGCAAACCCACACGGCCCCTCCCCCCAACCGGTTCGAGAAGAATTCTTCGGAGAGAAGTGGAAAGAACCTGTTTATTTAACAGGCACAGTACCCCCCAGCACACAAAATGAACAATACCAGGTGACACCACTCTTGCACTGCTCTGAAAAAGATGACAATTCAGACAGACTCTCTTGGGGCTGGTCGCTCTGTTATCACTCCCTCCGGCGCTGGGGCAGCTGTTTGCAGGACACAGGGTGCAAACGCTCGGTGTTCCCAGGTCCCAGTCCGGAGCAGGTTCGAGGAGGTCCACGAAAGGGAAAGGAGAAACAGTCCAGGAAGAAATTTGGACTGTTTAACTAGACTAGCTAAGGAACAGAAGAAGCAAGAGCAAGCAGTAGCAAGCAGAAGCCAAAGCGAGAGCAAGAAGCAAAAAGCAAAAGCAAGAGCAAAAAAAAACCGGAAAACAGCACTAGGTACTGCCCCATCTCTGCCAGTGTCCCGCCAGCCATGGGGGAGAGACTGATAGCAAAACCCAAACAAAACCTTTGCTCTTCAGAGTCTGTCTTAAAGGCACAGAACATATCCAGCATAGCACACAAGAATGGGGATACAAGCATCATAATGTCACCCTAGGACACCTGGGGATGTAGTATTCTCATTATCCCCAAAGTGATGGTAGCAGGCCCAGCATGACCGGGTAAGGGACGTACTCATGTGTTTTTACAGTGGAGACAAATATGGAGCAAGCAGGTAGGGGAGATACAATACTGCCATCCTCAACTGCTGCAGCTTCTAGACACACCTTTAAAAGGTATTCCAAAGATATGATTAGGGAGGTCATTAGATAATCCTGTCAAGAACATCCTGGTAGCCAAGTATATTGTATGCAAGGAGCTGAAGAAGCAACATGCTTCTGTCCATGGAAGGGACTGGGCCTGAAAACCATCTATTCTCCTTTCTACCATTGAAACAATTTGTAAAGTCCAATTCCATAAAAATCCAAACAGAACTAAACTAAGGAGAATTGTGTTCATCAAAGGGCTCTTGGTACAAAGGACTTAGGGCAGGATAAAGGGGTTGTTAAATCTGAAGTCTTGGATTGCCCTCATATCACAGTGAACTTGGCACTTGCAGCTTTCCTAGGTAACAGCAGCAGGAGGGAGGCAATGGGGGTGCAGCCACAGGAAAGTGCAGTGGGGTGGATGTAAGCCCAAGTGAGCTGTACACACCCGGGACACCTGGGAAGCTCCTGCAGCCCAGACTGAAATCTGTGCTTCTGCTGTGACTCTGAGGTTGTTTGAAGTTCTCTGAGGTACTCACACTACAGGCAGACTCCAGCTGCATGGCAGGTGAAGGTAATGGGATAAATCAGTTGCTAGTACTATTATAGGATAAGGGAATGTGGAATCCCACAAGGATCACATCCTGTGGCAATAATGTCAAGGCATAGGCTGAACTATTTCAGTTTTCTGGGTGACTTTTTTGTCAGGGGATTTGAACACTCTGAATTTGATGTAGTTACTTGACAGTGTAAAATATCATTAATAACTAATGTAAAGGAACTTGCAAATGACAATGTAGTTAGGCAGTGTTTGCAGCATAAATACCAATTAACATTGTAGCTGTAGGTTTTTGTACTTAGAAGATTCTATCAGGGAATCCCACAGAGTAGGAAACAGTGTCAAATGATCTAAGAAAGGAGAAAATGGTGATAATATGAAACTTACAAGGAAAATCTTGGTCTTACCTGTGAAACATCTGCTAAAGCAATAGGGATGCTCAGGAGTCACAAGCAGAAACCTGAAAAGCAATATGTATGTGTCTATACATACATCCATCTGTCCCTAGCAAATTAGGCAAGATTAAGGAATTACTATGGCAGTTTCTCAAGGAATTTTGCTTAAGCTTTAGCTGCAGATGCTGTATTTTTGGACTGAGAGGCTTGGGACTCTGGATTTTACTGTGTGATTTATAAAGAAATTGCCTGCAGAATCGAGCAAATACATTTATTTCAGCAGGAATCTTGAATATTCTCCAGTGCAAAGATAATTCTGGACTTTCTCCAGAGCCCCCAGTGAAGGCCAGTGATTCTGTCACAGTCACAAGCCACTGTGCTCGGGGAGCACCAAAATGATACACCATCTCATCAACTTTAGCAGAATTTTCTCTGTCTAATGCATTTGTCATCTGCTAGAGTTTTATCATTCTCATGTAAAGAGAGAAAGCAGCCAGTTAGCCAGGGCTGATTTCACAAGGAAGCTTGGGAAGAAGAGTTTGTATTTCAGTGTAGACAGAAATTATTGATGCTTATGTTTCTTTCCCCTTCCCTTGGCCATAAATGAGACATGAAGAGAGGGACAGAGACAACAAAGAAAAAGAATTGCTAAAATGCTGTACTGAATCAATGAGCCTATTTCTAATGAGGAACTACAGCAGTAGCAGGTGCATGGTGGACATCCTGCTGCAGGGTTCTCATCTTAACAGTGAGAAATAGCATTTTAATAATGTTTGCATCAGCATGAATGTGAAATAATCCCAGTGAAATTGTGGTGTTTCTCCTGAATTTGTACCAGTATAAAAGAAAGCAAAATATATTTGGTTTATGTCAAGAACCTTCTTTACTGTACTGACTGAAACAGCCCTGTATTGCAGCTTCCCTTTCGGCAGGCTTAAAGATTCTCATCTTTTCTTTAGAACAAGGTTTGGAGATTTCATTTCTTGGCCCAATGGTAAACACTCTTTCCTTCCCATCAGAGATTGTGTCCACTTTCCTGATTGGAATTCTTGATTTTATGTTCAGTTGGAGCATATGTAGGAGTAACTCCACCACAAGCGCTGGAGGCAACATCTTTTATACCTGTCCTCATATCCCTATTTCCTGCTGAGGTTGGTAGTATTTAGCCACTTGTATTTGAAAGAAAGACATTGTAAAATGAATAAACAAGTAGAAGTGTGGAGATAGGGTTGGAAGTTATATGGAAGAAGCAGAAAGAAGGAGAGAGGAGAAATGCAATGAAAAATTGAAGGGGCAGGATGGGCCAATAGATGATGCAGATGGGCATTCTTTCTGAACATCAGAAAAGGCCCTGTCCCAGAACTCCTACCTCAGGGGCTGTTGCATTAAAAATACATCTGGCTAATCATTCTCAAGTGAATACTGTCAACAAAAGGCATGTTGTAGGATAATGTCAAAAGACCTAAATCGATAGATGTGAATATCAAACACACATAGGAGATGGAAAAAGATTGTGGGACTAGGACATGAGCATGGGAGAGCAGAACAAGAGAGAGAAGCACAGAAAGCACTGTGTTCTCTCAATGTGTCTGTCCCAGATGACAGTTGTCAAGACAGATGACAGCCTGATAAGATGACAGCCTGATAGATTGTTACCTGCACTGACACCCAAATGAGCTCTGCTTATTATGTGAGATTTTGTTTTAATGATGTGCCTTTTTCCTTTTTTCCAGAATTAGAGAGAGCTGGTCTAGATTCTCATCTGTTTTAGATGCTGTTAGTGGTTTCCACTAAAATTGAAACACCTCTCATCAGAAGCATGATTTGGCACTACTTCCACTGCTCTCACTGCAGCTGCTCCTCTCTGACTGGAGTTGGAGGAATTCTGTAGGCACAAATGCATGCAAGACCAGGGAATGCTTACAGAACCTGGGTTTGGCACTCATGCAGCCTTAAATTAGTGTAACATAGCAGTTTGGAGAATCCATTAATTTTTCTTCTCTCTTTGTTCTTTCTCCTCCGTGGAGAAAGTACTGTACTAATGTATCACTGATTATGTATCACATGGTTTGTTCCATGTACCCCCTGTAATAGTTGGTTTTTTCCCCCTCACCTTTCTCAGGTTAAGCCCTTCCCCCCTTACCTGTCCCACCAATTGTCTTCCGCTGGCTTCTCCCCTTCCTCCGCCCTCCCTACCCCTGGGTTTAAGAGTGCCCCAGGCATTCGTCCTCTTTTCTCTCTGGTTTCCTTCCCCTGTCTGTCTCTCTGCTCTTCTCCTTGCCCCTCCCCCCTCTACACCTCGTGGCTTTCTTCCCCCCCACTCCCTCTGCTCCTCTAAGACTGGTTTGCGATTAAACTCTTTGGACCCTCACTGCCAGGGAGGGAAGAGCTCTTCCTCTATTTAGTTACTAAGTGTCCTGTTGTGATCTTTGCTGGGGTTTTTCGGTGCTAGCCGAGTTAAACCCCCTTCGGAGCAAAGACACACCAATTGAGGAGTTTAACTGCAATGCTGACCAATAATCTAGAATACTTTATCTATACCTCTGCTTTGTTATACCATTCAGTTTTGCATAAAGAATAAAAAAATCTCCCTGCCAAAACATGCCTGTTCACTTAGAGTGTCGGCTGACAGGCAAGAGCAAAGAGCCTTGGGAATGTCTCTGTCATTGCTAGACAGGCCAGGCAGTGAGACACCTCCTGTGCCCAGCAGAGAATAGGGACATTAGTGTGATGTTGATTTGGGGTGTTTTTTCTTGCCAGAGAAATTATAGCAAGGGAGGGCCTGGTGACTCTAGTTCTGTCCCAGTTAGGAAGGGAGTGGATTCATTCTTGTTTCACTATTTTAAGTTCACTCAGCTCGTTGTTCTAGTATGTTTCTTTTTGTGTGTGAATTCAGCCCTCTAGAAGTATCTGCAAATATTTCAGCACACCTGCAGAGTCAATTCACAATGACTAGCATTTTGTCTAGGTCTTGGCTGTGTCCTGGAAAGATGTTATGTAGCAGAAAGGATTTGGGATTTATATGCGGCCCAATCCCCATTTAGCAAGCTTCTCAAGGTACTATCTGCTACTGTGATTCCACAAGTGTTGTAAAAGATCAGTACCTTCCTGGCTCTTCTGGCAGGACAAATACGATTTTTGCTCTCTGTTACAGATGCCTGCATTTCAGTTGGATTATCCCATGCCTGAAGCTCAGACTTTAGGCCAGTTTACACTTTTACGGCAGCTTACACACTGCCCAGGGGAGGACAAGCAATACCTGATCCAGCATAGAGTCAGAGCAGGGCAGATAGGTAGTGTTCACATTCCTTGGGATGTTTTGTCAAGAACTGTCCTCCCAGCTGAGATAATACAGAATTTGAACAGAAGGGGTATTGTAGAAGATATCTGGAAAGGAAGGAGACTGACTAAGTTGAAAAAAGGCAGAAAGTACTAGAGGCAAAAAAGTAAGCAGGACCTAATCCTGTACTTTACTGAGTTCTCTTTAAGAAGCAACGACTGCTCTGAATGACAGCAGTATTTATATAATGTTTTATTTTTTTCACTTCACAGTTATAGACAGAATTAGGATGGAGGCCAGAAACACTCAGTACCATGCTGGACCTGGCTGTTGGTGTAAGGGCACAGCTTAAGGTCTGTGCAGAGTCAGGATCTACAGATAGGTAGGAGATCTATTTATCAAGGGATTTATCAATATTTATCAATCCTGTTCCATGACCTCTACCAAACATCAGCAAAAATCCCTGCCTATCTCCAAAGAGCAGAAAGCCATTTTACAGAAGGGAAAACAGAGACAGGTAGAGAGGAAGACTCTGTGATCCAAATTAGGCTATCCCTTTTGGATTACTGTGTTTCCTCCTAAAACATGCACCAGGTTTCTGTGAGATCCTGAATGTTGCCAGAAGAAACCCAGAAATGGAACCCAGGAGACTAGATTGTCTGAACATGGATGTCACCCCAAAGCAGCTGAAAGTATGATCCCTCCATTGAAGGCAGAGAGAAATATGCAGCTGAAGCGCCAGCTGAAATAGGTCATGGAAGAAAATATTCACCTAATCCTTAGTTATTTAGAACCAGAGCTAATTTTGCAGTTCCTCTGGCAGCTTTTTGGGCACTGGCAATGAGTCTTTTCCAGGACTTGATCAGTCTCTGAAGGCTGATGTCACCAGGAGTTTCGAGGTAGCTGTGTCTCAGGGAAGAAATTGAGCAAGACAAAATATAGCCATGCTCTTAAATTTTACTTTTCTTTCTCTCCTCTCCCTTGTCGCAGAGAGATAAAAATAAAGATATATAAACTCAAAAAGAAAGAATAATGGCTTCATCCTGCTTAGGAACTATATTTAGAGAATTTGGCTCGTTTTCATCCTAAGTGCTGTTGACTTGAGAAATTATTTTGATCATCTAAGCCGTGGCTGGAGTAAATTGCCAAATCTCTTTAGATTCCTTGGGATTTACAACAGATGCTGAATGAAAGATTTATCTGTGGCCCACAGGCCTCTATGGCCATTCAGAGCTCTGCTTTCCCCAGGGGCAAAGGGCAGCATCAGAGGAATCATCTTTTATCTGTCATCTATTGTGCAGAGGTCCGAGAAGGTGTAGGGATCACCTGATCCTACCCAGGGCACAAGGATAATTTCTAATGAAAGGAGGATTTGAACAGCATTCTTTGGAGAGAGGTCTTCCCTAGAGGATCAGGGTAGCTGTGTATAAAAAAAGGAATTAAGTCTAGGCCACACTGTGCAAGATTTGTTTGCATCACTTTGTTTTTTCTCCTCCTGTACACACTTTTGACATCACACAAAGGTTTGGGAGTAGTGGAAATAGCTTATATGTTATTGATACTTACAAGGCCAAGCTAACCCAGCCTTATGAAGTTAGCTTGATTTCATGCCCTCTTTTCATTTTCTGTGCCTTGACTTTTCTGTTCTGTTTATCTGAAATGAACAGACATGAAGTAACTTACAGCCTCTTCCTGTTTCAAGCTCAAGACTTAGTGGGAGAGTAGAACATTATTGTGTTTGGTTTACAATTTGTGGCTCCACTGCAGTGCAGCCTTTCCCTTTCAAGTGCCAACATGTCCAGAATCCTTCTCTCCCATTCCATACCTAATAAGCATTCACCACCAACCTGCTTTCCTGCTCTCGCTATCCCTATACTTTGTATACTCTTCTTCTACAAGCTCCAGTCTGCCAGATGTTGAACGTTCCCTGGGTATTCCAGCAGTGTGCAAGATTTCACACAGGGAACACAGATGTGTTAAGTGAACTAACAGTTACGTGCTTCCTCACTCATACCCAGAGGGATTTTGGGAACCTAGCAGGATCCTTGCTTAGCCTCCAGGGAATCAGCAAACAGGCCACAAAGAGAAAGAGAGAGTGGCATTCAATTTGATGAAGCTTTTTTCCCTGGGATGCAGCTGTAGCTTGCGTTGCAATGGTAAGGTAGACACACAGAATCCCCGACCTCCTCTGAGAGGAGATATTAGAGTGTTGCTGCTGTTGAGGCTTTTGCTGGCGAAGGATGTAGGAGCTCTGCCTGGAGTCAGCCAGCAGTGGGAAGCCACCACACATTGGGATTGCAGAAAAAATACCCGCTAAATGCGTCTCCTGCTCTTTGCTCGTTGAGAAGTTGTTCCAACTCTAAAAGCTTCCAACTGGAACAGCTCATCCTTCCTGCTTAGTTCAATGTGTTTTCAAACACAAGCCTGAAACTTAGCTGATGGTAATTACACTTTGACATAAATATTTAAACCACAAACACTGTTAGCACACTAATACCATCCCCAAAGGCTACTGCTCATTTAAGTTTCATCCTTATGAGACTTAATTATTGTCAGCGATGAATCCTAAAAGGCAAAAAATATTACAGCTCAAAGATTAAACATTTCCTTGATTATTAGAGCTGCAGGATTTGGGCACAGCCTACGCAAAAGGCCTTTGCTATGGTGGTAACATTAATATTGCTACTAAGATCCACTGAGTTTTTAAATCTTAATTTTAAATAGCTACTGAGATTTATTTGGAATTACAATTATACAGACATCTCAGTGTTCAGTTAGTTTAGCAATTAAAACTGAGCTGTCATTACCTGTTGTACAGATGGAGACATGGCAGACATTGAGGGCCTGACCTAAGGCAGCATCAGGGCTCCCTAGTCTGAGGTGGTGGGAATAGCAAGTATCTGATGCTTCAAGCCTGTTGCTTAACTATTCTTCAGGCTGTTTCTCCAAACTAACCTCTTTATAGACCTTTTATAAGAAAAGAACCCTGGGATCACACATTTTTAAATCAATTTGTGCAAGTGCAGTCTTGCTTCCAGGATCTGAAGAGATAGCCAGGCATTTCAGATGTTTTGCAGCATTCTGACACATACTTTGTTGTGTGAAACACAACAGAAAAATCTGTTACAGAAACACTAATAATAAAGTTAGATTTTCTGCTGGTGTAACTCCAGAAGCATCAAGAAACTGAGCTGAGAAGGGAGTTTAGCTAAACATCACCAGATTTGATCCTCAGTCAAAAAACGGAGTCTGTTCTATTACCCTCCTGCCTGAGGGTAACAGCTGCACACTCTGGGAGAGAGAACAGTGAGCTGGAGCAGGGAGGAAGAATTCTTTGTATGTCCCTACATTGACAGGAATCCCTGGCAGATACCAGGATGCCAGCTGTTGTGGAAGAGCCAGGCTGCTATTGCCAGGGTCATCACAGGGAATATATGAACTCAACTAAGTTGTGCCCTGTAAGTCAGAGAATGTCAGAGGAGTTTCTCGATCAACAGTCAGGATTTCTCATCCTTAGAAAGCTTCAGATGAAGGCCAAAATCAGAGCCAAATCAGGTATAGATTAGAGGCTGCAATAAAGAGTCTGTCCTACTCCATTAAAGGAGTCGCTATGCTTATACTTCTTTATTGTGGTTAGACTGGTTCACGGATGGAGTGTACCAGGATCAGACCATGTTTACGGAGGTGACTCTCCTTCAGTTTTCCTCCAGCCACACTTTGCTGAGGATCTCACGATTTTTGTTTTGAGTGGAAACAACTAATCAGCAAAAATCACCAATTCCACCTGGTTTAACAACAGCTGTTGCAAAATGTCTTTCTTCCAGTCTTCTGAAATGAAATAATGGATTTATAGAGATCTGATGAGAACTGAAGCCAGGTTTAAATTTGCCACCTTTGGTTTGGTGGTAGAACCTTGGACAATGTTGCACTGGACCCAAGCTTACTCCAAAATTATACAAATATTTTCAAGCCTCTGGCTCAGCCTGGGGTGAATTTCAAATCTGATGTTCTAAGTATTTGAGTTCCTATTTCAAGGTGTCATTGTTGACATTTTGCATTGTTCAGATAAAAATCATAGCCACAAAGATGAATTCTGTTTTTCCTTCTGCCTCCCTCCCCTTTTTTCTCAGTTTCTGTGTTGTGCTGGCTGCTTAGTAATGATGTCGTATATGGTGGGAAATCCAGACCTCATGGAAGGAAAGAAATTTTTTTACATGCATCTTTAGATTATTTACTAGTTTCTTTAATGTCTCAAAACCTTTTACAAAGGGTGGTGCAGACTCCACCACTTGTGTCCAAGGAAGGGCAGGTCTGCTGCCATCTGCTCTCTCAGCCTAGGAATAATGAGTGCATTAACTTCAGAGAAAGATACATAAACTTTCACTGTCCGAGGATACCATGCTTGATGTTTAAAGAGTAACCTCTAGAGATTGCTTTAGCCAACTGTGCTTGATTTAGTTTAGAAAAATCCATGAGAATTCCCATGATTCACAGAAAGGTATGTGGTTTTTCCAGGGGTGATGGCTGTGATATGGTAGATTAAATCCATCATTTACACAACTCAGGAAGCAGGACTGGTAAGCTCACTCTGACTGCTCTGACAGATGATATAAAAAATAACAAAGTCAGGCACAGTGGATGTGAAGTCTGTGTTATCCTGCACAAACATGATGTGTGTACGATGCTGGAACACCAATGGCTATTTGCATATTGGTATAAATGATGACCCAAGGAGCAGTGAAACTGAGAGGGTATAAAAGACTCACGCAAGTGAGTATCAGAAGCAGGACCAGAGGTCAAAGGTTCTCCATATTGCTACTGCACTGCATTGATTTCACCATATCCTTCTAGTCAAATGAGGTTTTTCCTAACTTTGAGTGTCTAACTGCTCTTGACTTAACATGCAAATGCAGTGTTTTAAATTAGAAGCCTAGATTTGTGGAAAGAGGCACTGATGTTCAATCTATATTTATATTCATGGGCAAACAGCCTGTGGACTCAGATACATGTTGACAGAGTCACTGAAGTCCCCACAGAGGCTGACACCAAGAGCCTGGATCATTGGTGTGTTTATCCCACAAATTCATGGTTTAAATGCAGATTCATAAAGGGGTGACTCTGTTACTTTGACTTTAGCTCATGTAGTCTGCCTGGTGGAGAGGTGAGGTGCACACTGTTGTGTCTGTGTTAGACGTCAAACTGGCTTTGCCTTGTGTCTTGTAGGGACACAGTTTGTGGTGATTGGGAATGGGGTGGAGGCTGAGCCTCATCCCTAATAGACTATAGCTGTGTAAGACAAGTGAAAAGTGTTAAAGGTAAAAATGGAATGCTGACGGGTATGAACCAATCACAGAAGGGTGGAGAGGGCACACAGGTGTAATGCATGTAGGATGAATGGTGTAAAGGGTATATAGAAGAACAACAAGTCAGTGATGCTTGGAACCAGTCATGAGGTCAGTCATCTGTCTTCCTATTTCTGGTGACCTTGACATGATGAGAAGATGTGATGTGAGAATCAAGCCAGGCAGAGAAAAGCTGTAGAACCACATGCTGACATGATGGAGAAGAGAGCCAGGAGAATAGATCCTGGAGAATAGAGTCAGGTGGACCAAGGACCTGAAGA
>VYXF01011298.1:358376-370224 GCA_013397295.1 Polioptila caerulea | reverse complement strand
AGGGGGGGGGGGGGGGGGGCCAGGGACACACAACTGTGAGGGGTGAATGTGAGGGTATTTTATAACTTAACCATGGGCATACACCTAAACCAACACACACAACTCATTTTTTCCAACTACTTCTATGTTCTTCTTTGTTCAAAATGTTTTATTTTTCCTTTTCCCCTTTTTCTCTCCTCGATTTCCATAATTTTGTTTCAAGATCCAAAAGGCTTCTTACAAGCACTGCTTGTTTTCTGTCTTCCTTTTGTGCAGGCTGTCATCCAGCTCCTAGAGGAAGAAATTCAAACTCTAGAAGTCTTACTGAGATGGGAAAAATCATCCTTTATGAGCGTGCCAACTTCCAGGGCTTGTCCAAAGAATTCACCTCTGATATTGCCAATCTAAGAGATGCAGATTGGAATGATATTTCCTCCTCGGCAAAAGTAGTTGGGCAGCCTTGGGTGCTTTATGAACATTCAAACTATGGAGGCCAGTTACTGGTACTTGAGGAGGGAGATCATAGCTTTTTTGGTTCAAAGATGAATAATAAGGTCAGCTCTCTGCAGATGATCACTGAAAATCTGAGCAATCCTGAGATCACTCTCTATGAGCATCCCAACTATCAAGGGAAAAGCAAGGTAGTAAAAGAAGCAACCAACCTGGCTGCAGGACGTGACAATGACATCATGTCTTCCCACAAAGTCCAGAGAGGGGCCTGGCTGCTGTGTGAGCACAGTGACGGAGGAGGAATTCAATACATTGCTCGAGAAAATGAAAACCTTCCAAATTACAAGGCAATCAATTTCAACAACAAGCTTTCCTTCCTGCGTCCCCTTCGTGCTGGCCGTTCTTATTAGAATGCAAATCCTCCAAAGCTGATGAAAGATGCAGTCCCAGCAAGAAATTTGACGCCTTGTTCTCTGCCCCTGCTTTTGTTACATCCTTTGTGATTTGTTTTAAAATGCCCTTGCAATACCTTGGCTTCTACTAATGTTTTTATTTTATTTTGTGTTGGTGCCATTAAAGAAGCTCTTGCAAGCAACAGTGGGTCTGTTTTATGTATTGTTCAGTGTAGATAAATACTGCCCTTTCATGACCACATGTCTCTGTGTATCCAGAGAATGTTTCATACAGACACTTTGAGGCCTTTTTCATGGGGGTCTCCTATCAGATTTTATCTCCTTCCAGTTTCACTGGTCAGAAACAGTGGGTTCAGGCTGTCTCAACCAGAGCTAAAATCTTGGTGATCACGTTGATAATTGCTGTGGTCCTGGCCAAACTCTCACCTGCAGCCTGTACCTGAATATCACCTATTTGACTGTATCTCAAGACATTGATTATACTGATGACACAGCCTTTTACTGCCCAAATCACATAATCAAACAGACTGTTTTCATAAATTTGAATTGAGTGAGTGTTTGATCCCAACGGTAAAACTTGTCTGACTTTTAAACAGTCACCTCACTTTCAATTCACTTTTTGATGCTTCCTTTAATTTCTTCTTGGTTTTCTTCATCAGAGGATTCCTCCCCCTTATGGTGCTGTGTTTTCTTGGCAGTGCCTTATTTGACCTTTGGATTCAACAGAGCAATATTATGACAAAGCTTAAATTAAATTCTCCATCCTGGTAAATCAAATCTCAAAAACTGCAAGGCATACTGCTGACAAAAGCAGTAATGAGAGACCTTCTTTCAGAGACCTGTACAGGTCATCAGAAAAATAAATGTGACATGGTCAAACATGCACAACTGCAGCAGATTATTCCTATAAGGAATTCCCTTCCTTGGAGCTAACTTGCCTTTGTCATTTGTGTGGTCCCAAAGCCCTGTTGCTGTTCACAGAGTCCCAAGGATTAGCAGAGTGCAGTTCACCTAGGTAAACACCATCAGACCCAGAGCTCAGCACAGTCTCATCAGGGATCCCCCAGGCCCCCGGCCTGTTTATGATCTCTATGCCCCAGAGGCAAGTGCACTCAGACTAGACCTGGTGCTGCAGGACGCCCTCCCAGTGCAATGTGACCTGTGGGGAGATCGTGGTTTGACACTGGCCCAACACCCGGCACCCACGATAGCCACTCACTCAACCTCCCCTGCTACAGCTGGACGGAGGAGACAAAAATTCAACAAAGGCTTCATTAGCTGAGATAAGGACGGGGAGGAAACACTCCAAGGGCAAAACAGGCTCAACTTAGAGGTACAAAGCGAGTTTATTACTAACAACATCAGAGCAGGATAATGAGAAGTAAAATTAGCCCTCAAAAACACATTTCTCCCCCCAGCCCCTCCACCCCACTGACAGTGCAGGGAGATGAAGGGGTGGGGGTTTTGGTCAGTTTGTCACCCAAGGTTTTCTTCCCCTGTGCCAGGAGAGAAGTTGTTTCCCTGTCAGACCATGGGGTCCCTCTCACAGGAGAAAGTTCTCAGGATCTTCTCCAGCATGGTTCCACTCTCACGAGCAGCAGTCCTCTCAAAACTGCTGCAGCATGAGTCACTCTTCTATGGGGTGCAATCCTCCAAGGACAGCCTGGAAACAAGAGCCCTCTCTCCCCCCACCAGGTCTCCCACTGGCCAACAGCCTCCTCCAGGCATCCTCCTGCTCTGGCATGGTCACCTACCTTACAGGTGGGTCTCTGCATCCCCGTGGATCCCCAGGGGCTGTGGGTGCATCTCTGCATCCCCTGTGGGTCCTCAGGGCTATGGGTGAAATTCTGCCTATCCTGTGGATCCCGAGGGGCTATGAGTGGGTCTCTGCATCCTCTGTGGATCCCCAAAGGTTATGGGTGGGTCTCTGCATCCTCTGTGGATCCCCAGGGGCTGTGAGTGGATCTCTGCATCACCCATGGATCTCCAGGGGCTGTGGGTGGATCTCTGCATGGCCTGTAGATCCCCATGGGCTGCAGCTGCTTCTCCACGGTCTCACCATGGCTTACAGAGGAATCTCAGCTCTGGCACCTGGAGCACCTCCTGCCCCTCCTTCTCCACTGACCTTGGCATCTCCATGTTGTCTCCTTCACATATTTTCACCTGCTCCTCTTCTCTACCTGGAATTCAAACTGCACGCCCACCTTTGCTTTGTTTTCTTCTTAAATTTGTTATCACAGAGGCGTTACCATCATCTCTCATTGGCCCAGCCTTGGCCAGCAGCCTGTCCATCCTCAGCACCATCAGGGGTTGGTTCTGCAGGACATGGTGGAAGCTTCCAGCAGCTTCTCACAGAAGCCACGTCCATGGCCCCCCTGCTACCGAAAACCAGGCCCTGCAAAACCAGCACAGGGGAATAAAGCAGCTCATTGATCTGGGGCAGTTCCCGGTGCAGTGACACCCGGGCCCAAGGAGAACACAGCTTGAGGTGTCCTTAGCAGCAGCACAAGATGGAATGAGGTGTTGTTCAGGTGCACTACCAGGCCTCACAAATCCGACAGAGTGAAAAAAAAGGCAGCAAAACCCAGTCAAATGTCTTTGAAAAGGCTTGGAACAAACTCCCTATTGGTATCAGTCAAGCCATGGCCCACCAGCCAGGCTCTTCCCCACAGCAAATCACAGCAAATGTATACCAGAGAAAATCTCTGGCATGTTTAAGAGATGACTGGGGACAGCAAGGCAGGTGTTTACTTGTCACTGTCTGCTCCCCCTCTTCCTGTGCTCACTCAGGAACCAAGGGCAGGAGATAATAGCAGAGTTAGTGACCACCAAGGGTACAGAGCAGACCACAGGTGATGAACTGTTTCTGGGAATTCTCTACTCAGCACACTTTCTCTTGGAAATGCCCATGACACATCAGATGGACTCCCAGCCTTACAAACACCCCCCACACCATCTTTCAGGGGGTGTGAGTGACGGGAATATGCTGGAAAATCACCTGGTGTTGCCTGGGGAGAAGTGCTGATTGTTAAATATGGGAAGTAAAACTGCTGCCTTAGGAGATCAAGATGCCTGGGGAAGACAGAGTCAAGGGCACCCTAGGCTAAATAAGCATGTAACCAATAGAATTATAGACTCCCAGAATGTTTTGGGTTGGAAGGTGCCTTTAAGGATCCTCTAGTCCACAGGCAGGAATAATTTTCACTAAATCATACTGCTCAGTGCCTCATCCAACATTGTCTTGAATACTTCAAAGGAAAGGGCATCCACAGCCTTTCTGGGGATATTCAGATTTCTGAACATATTCCAGTGTGTCACCACGTCACAGTAAATAATTTCTTCCTAATATCTAATCTAAACTTGCTCTCTTTCAGTTCAAAGCCATTACACCTAGTGCCACCATTGCACATCCATTTAAAAAGTCTCTCTTCTGCTTTTTTGTAGTCCCTTTAGGTACTGGAAGGTGCTGTAAGGTGTCCCTAAAGCTCCAGGCTGAACAGCCCAGACTGTCTTGGCTTATTTTCATGGTGGAGGTGCTCCAACTCTGATCATCTTCATGGCCTCCTCTGGACCCTCTCCAACAGGTCCATGTTCTTCATAATTTGGGGGGTCCTAGAGCTGGATGCAGCGCTCCACTCCAGGTGTGGTTTCACCAGAGTGGAACAGAGGGGCAGAACCTCCACCCTCACCCTGCTGGCCATGCTGCTTTTGATGCAGCCCAGGATATGTTTGGCTTTGTGGGCTGTGAGTGCTCGCTGCCAGCTCACATTGAGCTTCTTGTCAGCTAACAGCCCCAAGTCCTTCCCTGCATGGCTGCTCTCAGTCCATTTTTTGCCCAGCCTGTGTTTGTGCTTGAGACTGTCCCAGCTCACAGGCTGGTGTTGTACTTGGCCCTGTCAAACTTCATGAGGTTCACATAGATCACCACTCCAGCCTGGCAAGACCCCTTGCCTGGCATCCCTTCCCTCCAGCACCTTGGCAGCCCCACAGATCTTGGTGTTATCAGCAAACTGACCAAGGGTGCACCAAATCCCACTGTCCATGTTGCCAACAAAGATGTTAAACAGCCCAGTCCCTCACTCACCCCTGAAGGACACTGCTCTTCACTGGTCTCTATTTGGACATCAAGTCGTTGACCCCAACTCTTTGAGTGTGACCATGCAGCCAGATCCACATCCACTGGAGCAGGCCATCCACCAAATTCATGTCTCTCCAGCTGAGAGCTAAGGATGTCATGCTGTACAGCTTCAAATGCGTTGCACAAGCAAAGCAGATAATGTCAAACACTCTCCCCCTATGTACCAGTGCTGCAACTCTGTTGCAGACATACTTTTTGTTGATATAGATATATTTATTTATAAACAGAGCATTTTCATTTTATTCTGGAGATAGCTTACCATAAAAGGGATAACTTTAAGGAAAACAATCTACAACTAGTACAAGGCACATTCACCCTTATTTAACACTGAAAGTTCCTTATCACAAATATTTCCCGTCCCTGTTTCATGCTAGTCTAATCAACCATAACACACTTTCCATAGCTTGCTGAAATAAATACATTTTATTTTCAGCAGGCAGTCCTGTGGTGTGGCAGGCCAGCCTTTCCAAACCCTTGAAATCCCTTTTATTTTTAATGAGAAAAATGGGAAAGCAGCTCTCCTTGCACAGCCTGGGGAGTTGCAGGGTGGGGGACACTCGATGGGATCCAGGTAGGACCCCCCTACCCTGGGCATCCACTGGTACAGCCATTTGGCTGCTGGTGGTTCTGCTTCTCTAGTGCTGCTTGCTTTAATTTCTCCTGATGTTACCTGGAACTCCCATTCAGATTTTTTGTACTTGTCTGTACTGCTTCATCCTGTCATGTCTGGATCCCCTGGAAAACTTGCTTAGGTCAAGCCTGAAAATAGCAGGGAGCTTAGCAGAGTCTATACCCAATTTTGGGGGTTGGAACTAGGTGGTTTTTAAGATCCCTTTCGACTCAAACCATTCCGTGATTCTACAAACCAGGGTGGGGAAAAAGGTCCTTCAGGGCTGCTTGAGCTCTGCTGCCATCCTCTGGAGAGGGACGGGGTGCAGCTCTGGTGAGCTGACCCTAAATGGGCTTCCTCTGTATGGTGGGGTGGGTTTGCTGCCAGTAACAAAACTTGGCCTTAATTTGGGCCATCAGGAGGGAAAGGGACACTGTAGTATGGTGGGTCCGACTGGAAACATGTGGGCAGCAAAGCCGGGACCAGTGTGCCTGAGGAGCTGGTTGCCATCATGTGCAATAGTCTTGAGCCTTTGGTCCTGGGGCAGCTGTGCCAGCAGCAAGAGGGTTTTACAGGAAGAGGAAAGACTTTGAAACTAGAAACTCCTTTTATTCATAGTCCTTGCAAGAGAAGTTAAAATGCAAGCCAAACACATCAAGAATATAGTTATAAGCATGGCTGATGGAATTAATCCTTGGCTGCACTATTACTTGCAGATAATGGCAGTGGCCATTATCAGATGATTGTGGTCACTATAGCCTGAATGAATATCTGCTTCCTAGAAAAATAAATGATAGCAATCACTAATGTCATGGTTTTGGTGGGAAGAAGGGGAAGGAGAGAGGATGGTAAGGTCTTTATCGGTTGGATTTTTTTAAAAATCCATGCTTGCGGTATTCGAAGAAAGCTGCTATACTTGCCTGGAATTTCATCAGAACTATCTATTGCACTGTCATCACAATTAACAAGATGTCAAGGACTGAAACTAAATGAAGATGATGAGGTCTGAACTTCAACCTACCATTGGATAAGGCTCTCACCTGACAGTGAATGAATATGACGGGAATATAAAGGATTGGTGAAAGAAATAGCTCCCAGTCAAGCTGGGAAGGGAAGCACGTCCAGATACCCTCTGTGTGAGAAGCCAGAGCTGTGAGCACATTTATTGCTTATCAGCTGTTTGTGGATATCTGTGTCAGTGAATCGGTGGTGCATTGTTCAGAAATTCTGCTTCAAGTGGAACCATCTCAACACCACATCCGGTCACTGTGCCTTTATCTGGCCAAGTGCTGAAAATATTGATGAAGAAGTCACTATCTCACACCTGGTCTCGTGCTGCGCTGACTCCTAGTGAAAAAGTTCCTCTCAATGCCGTGTCCAAACCTCCCAAATCACAGCTTGTGTCAGGACAGTTATGAAGATGGAGGAAGAAGCACAAACACTTAAAGGCTGGGATTGTTGAGTGATGCCTATTTACTGAGATTTTGGTGAGCACAGCTGGTGGAAGCCTGTGTGCCAACACTGACTTTTGTGTATGGGTTGTCCACATCACAGTAATGCATTATTTTAGTTAAGGACTTCCTACACTACTAATGGCTAAGTAGATTTTTGGCTCCTCCCAAGAGAGGTACAAAGTGTAGAAAGGATATCTCCTTCAGCAACTCAGGGCAACAGGAGTCCCCTGAGTTTTTTCATGTTCCTAACTGATGTAACTGTGCTCTAAACACAAGGGGATTGACATCATGAAAGCCAAGGCACAGCTGGAACCTCATTTATAAAGAATAATAAGAAAGAATTTTATAAGTACATTGATCAGAAAAGGAAGTTTAAATAAAATGTCATATCCCACCCTCCTAATAAATAAGACAGGAGAAATGGTGACAACTTATATGGAGAAGGCTGAGGTACTCAACAATTTTTTTTTGCTTCAATTCCCTTTTCCCACATCTCTGAAGCCTCTGAAACTCAAGACCTGGGTGAACGAAACCTCTCCCATCATCAGAAAAGATCAGGGTAAAGACCAGCTGAGGAACCTGAGAGTGCCGTGGCTGAGGAGGAATTGGGAATACTGGTGGATGAAAAGCTGGTCATGCATTGACAATGAGCACTTGCAGCCCTGGGCTGCATCCAAAGCAATGTGGCCAGCAGGTCATGGGGGTGATTCTGCCCCTCTACTCGGCTCTCAGGAGACTTGCAATGGAGTGCTGTGTCCAGCTCTGGAGTCTAGCATAGGAAAAATATGGACCTGTTGCAATGAGTCCAGAGGAGGGCCACAAAAATGGTCAGAGGTCTGGAACACTTGTGCTATGAAGAAAATCTGAGGGACTTGTGGTGGTTCTGCCTGGAGGAGTGAAGACTCTGGAGGCCTCTTATTGGGCTCTTTCAATACATAAAAAGAGTTTATAAGAAAGATAGAAAGAGATGTTTTTTTACCATGACCTGTAGTGTCAGGACAAGGGGCAGTGGTTTTATACAGAAAGAGAATACATTTAGGTGGGATATACAGAAGATATAAGATATCTTTTACAATGGAGGTAGTGAAGCATGGGACTATGTTGCCCAGAGAAGTTGTGGATGCTCCATTCCTGGAAGTGGTAAAGCTCATGATGGATGCAGCTTTGAGCAACCTGGTCCAGGGGAAGATGTCCCTGCCTATGACAGGGGGTTGGACCTAGATGATCTTTAAACCTCCCTTCCAAGTCAAACTATCCTCTATGATTCAGTGTTCAGAACTCACCTGCACAAGGCCTTAAGAAACTTCACTGAACTAGAGTTAGCCCTGTTGTCAGACAGGTATCTGGCTAGAGGCCTTCAGTGGTTGCTCCTCATGTTTTTCTGTAAACTTGTTATTTTTTCTCTTTTGTGAAAGCAATTTTTCATTGCTTTTTACATGGCAAAATATGATAAAATCCTGCAAAAACTGCAAGAAAAAGTAAACCAAGATAACGTCTGCCGAGCTGTAGGATTTTAACACACAAGATGCTCTTCCAGGAAAAGACATGGAAGTTCCTGCAAGCAGCTAAACAGCAGCAAGGAACTGAAGGGTAAAAATATGTTGTAGAAGAAGGACAGAAAGTAAGAGGAAAGAACAGTAAAGTTACACAAGCTCTTTTTTCTGTGGGGAAACACCAGTTCCAGAGTTCTGTTTTGGCCAAGTCACTTTTCCAGTGCCATATGTGGGGATAGCTCAGGATGACAGAGTTCAGCCCCAGGAACTCCTCCTGCTCAGGCTGCAGGGTCTCTGTCGAGGGCTGCTTTTCCCAGTGCCACTGCCCAGGCTGCAGGGGCAGCCCCTGCTGGGCTTGGCTGTGTGGCCCAGGGACAGCACACACGTGTGCTCGGAAAGGACACGGCCACAGCCACCCACACTGACAGCCACACACCAGGGGCTGCCCTCGGCCACCCCACAGCTGACACTGCCAGCACTCCCTTAAAACAAGCATAGACAGCCAAGTTCTTCATCTGAATGCAAAGTAATTGCAGCACTGCAGAGTTGTGACATCAAGGACAATGTACGTGTGCTCTGCAGCGGTGCCTGAGATACTTACCAGTTCTCTTGCCAACCTCAGTTTGTCTTTAAGTTTTACTGGGCAGAAGAAGCTGGTGTTTACAGTTTTAAGTGACATGTTCTTTCAAAGCCATTCCTGGGCTGAAGTGAATCTCAAAAAATTCAGTGTAACTGGGGAGACTGTTTCTGGGTAGAGATGTAAATGTTGGCCTAATATTGTCAGTACATCAAACATCACAGACACAGTTGACCACAGGGAAATATTTCTCCTTTTGTCTTATTATCTGAATTTTCAGGCTTCTGTTTTCTTCCTCAGTGTAGTGGAGCTTTTAGCCCACTTATCTGCCAGGATGCCAGCACACTGTTCAGACTATTGACCTTCCACCCCAACAGGGCTGTCAAAATTCCTATTTTCCCACAGTTTTTCTCCTCTAAAGAAATACTCTGTGAGACAAGTAGCAGGCTTGGTGTGTCTCCACTTTTGACTTGGGCCTAATGTTGTGGGACGATGAAAAGTCTCTATTACCGGTGACTTCACTATTTTCAGGGTGGTCTTGTGCCTTTTTTACTTTCCTGGCATGTGCAACTAATTGACAAGCAGAGCTATATTTTCCATCTTGCATTCCACCTGCCATGCAGGCATTTCCATTGCTCCACAATGCTCAATTTTTCTGCACAACGTGGATATTATTAAGTCTAATATGAATGCTTGAAAAGAAAAATCTGTAGGAAGGTTGTTGTCCGGGAAAACAACTGTGCTTCTGGGAATAGTCATAGAGCTTGCAAAATGAGACTTGTGGTTTCTCCAAGTCATAGTAGTGAGTTGAGAAAATATGGATATTTTTTATCCATCCTGGGTAAAAGCTGGGTAAAGCCTCACTTTGAAGCATCTTGGAAAAAAAAGTTGAATTCTTAGACACAACAATATGTATTACTTAATTCCAATTAAGTTCTTCTGATTTTAGTGTCTGGTGGTAGTGTTGAGAAACACATATCAAGATCCCTATCTCAGTGGCCTAACTAATGCAACACTAGTATTGTTCCAAATTTTAGGCAGCAAAAGGCTCCTCTTCTCATCAAAGCCTAGAACAAATGAAACTAGTTTTTAAGAACATGCAAATATTGAAGAGTTTCATCAGATATTTCCAGCTGGCATTTATGAACTTTCATATCTGCAGCCCATTTGAACTGTCTGCTCTGGTACTCTGAAGATGTAACCTCTGTGAAATAAAAGCCATGAAGAAGAGAGATATGATGAGCTCATGATTGGGGGGGATGGGTGGTGGTGGAAGCAAATATAAAAGAAAAAATATTAACAAAGTTTTGCTATGTGTCTGCCAGGAATACAAGGCATTTGACATGCACAGACTCAGTTGCAGTGGGTCCTTCATCCGTCTGTATGGAAAGCAAGATGGGAGAGAGGATATACTGGAGGCTGAATTCAATATCACTGCCCAGCTGCTCACCATCATCTTAGCCCAAGCCATCAGCAATGCAATGGCCAACAGGCTCTGCCTGCTGAGCACTTGCCTTGTACTGCAGAAAACAGTGGATTTCATGCTCTCCATTTCAGCACCAGCTCAAATGCAGTTGCCTAGCAGAGAAAGACTGCTGCTAATGGGCACAGCAGCTTAAAGGAAGGCTCTGCATTTACATGGTGCTTACTGCAAATGTCTTCAGTGCCTCTGCTCCTTCAAATCTGTCACCTTATGCCTTTGTGCAAAAAAAAGAGTAAAGAAGGCTACTCCATCTTTATGCTGTGCTAAGAGGTTGTTTCCAATATGGTCTTGATGCACTGATCTTGCTTTTCCTCCTTCCTGTCCTATTTCCCTTTGCCCCCTACTTCTGGTCCCAAATACCAGAGGTTTATTACAGCTCCATTAAACCAACAATAGTGGTCAGTAGATGTAAAGGTCAGGAGCTTCTGGCCAGAAATTCGGAGCATTTTTCATCAACAGGCAGCCCAACACTGGAACTGACATGTGGAGTGGTGAAAGTGTCTCCAGCCTTGGAGGTTCCCAGGACTCTGTAAGAAAGTCCATCATGATGGGATGCAGTGTTAGTGATACTCCAGCCCTGAGCAGGAGGCTGGGTGTTCCAGGCTGGTTTCTTATGTTTTTGTGATTCAATGAAGACCTTTTGTAGCACTGAGAATGCTGTGATATCACATTCACTTGATGCAGTTTCATTACATTTCTCATTCATCAGCCTGAAAGAACTGCTGAGTACTTAGCTTGGTTTGTTGCTCAGGCTGTCACAGGGTCTTCAGCCTATGTTCCCTAATCAGGGGAAATTAGGTTTTGCTAATAAAAGAAAGTTGCTAAAATTGAATATGGAGGAAGCTCTCCACAGTGTCTGAATATAAAGGAAAAGGCATAAATATGCAGATCAGCTAGCATGTACTCTAACAAGCAGCTTATTTCAGAATGAAAGCCTTTGCACCAAGTAGATCCATAAGATTGGAAATCATTAGGGGCACCAGAGGTGTCAGGCTTTAAATCACCCATCCAAGACCTAGATCTGTTGTACTGGCCAACCAACATGTAAATATGAGTGTAGTCTCTTGGTAACTCTAGGTGTGCCCACAGTTCCCAGCCAGGGACAGAGTTCAGGGCTCTGACAGCTTCAGGGTATTTGTCAGCAACAAAATGCAAGGTGCCACACGAGAATAGGATAGGATAGGATAGGATAGGATAGGATAGGATAGGATAGGATAGGATAGGATAGGATAGGATAGGATAGGATAGGAT
>VYXF01011298.1:319780-358310 GCA_013397295.1 Polioptila caerulea | reverse complement strand
ATAGGATAGGATAGAATAGAATAGAATAGAATAGAATAGAATAGAATAGAATAGAATAGAATAGAATAGAATAGAATAGAATAGAATAGAATAGAATAGAATAGAATAGAATAGAATAGAATAGAATAGAATAGAATAGAATAGAATAGAATAACCTGAGTTGGTAGGGACCCCCCAAAGATCAAGTGCCACTCCTGGAATTTCCAGAGAGGTCAGCCAAGCACGAGTCTTCTGTTACAGCCACATCTTCCCTGAGGCTCACAGAAGTTGATATGGGCCTAATCTTTTTGTCCTTTGTGACTTTTACTGACCTCTTCTTTCTCCTGTTCCTCCAAGCAGCTCATGATTCTGTTATGCCATGTGATGTCTCCTTTCAGATAAGGGCTTTGGTCACCCAAGAAGCACAATGAAGAAATTAAATATATTACTTATCTATAGACAGGGAACCCTGCAGGCTGAAGTGTCTCTCCCCTATCTCTAGCAGGTACTCATGCAGAAAAGCTATTAAAAGTCTTTCTCTCTCACAACCACTTGTCTTGAAACTATTTCCTGTAATCTGTGTTCACTGACACCTGGACTAGTAACATTTTACTGCATCTCATCCTGTATTCTGCAGTGATGCTGCAGTGCTGGGCTTTGTACCAAGAATTGTTTCCTGAATTCTCACAGAGTTGTTTCAGCATTTGCTCTTACTTTACATAAGAATTTAGAGATGTTGTGAACACAAGAAACAAATTAACAGAAGCAGATAATATGTACATCATTGTGTGAGACAATAAGTGGAAATGATGCTAAAGAACGCTGAAGGCAACAGCTGGATGGCTCTTTGACTGAGCACCTGCTCCCCTGCCATCCAGTCCAGCAAGCTGCCGTATATACGTTTTCTAAAACACAGATTCTTTCCACAATTAGGGACAGATTGTTCTTTTCTTTCACCTCCAGCGGACTTTCTTGGAACACAGCTTGAAACAGCCTCAAGAGTTCAAGTGCCAGAATGGATCCTACAGCCCATCTGCAGTCTCTGACCACACATATTGACTGTCTACCACGGTTCTTCTGTCTAAACAAGCTCCAGTTCGTCTGGAGTTTGCACATTCAGTCTGTGATGACGGTTTCCAGAGTTTATTTTCTGCAATAAGCTTCTCCGGAAAAGCATGTTGGTCTAACACCTCACTATTCTGAAAATTAGCTTTGGGCTTCTAAGTGACACAGAAGAAAAATGTTAATCTAGATGACCAAACATGAGATGGGAGGAGGAGGAGGATGAAATGAGTAGTAGCTGAGTATATTGGGGATGAAGTGTGTGCAGCATCAGCTTGGGATGGTGTCTCTTGTGGAGAACTTCATAAGATCATGAGTTTTCCTGGCTTTTCTCCCAACGGCTGTAGTTGCATCAGAACAAATTTAGCAAAAACAAATGATGTCCCCAGGTGGAGTGTCTCAGTCACTGCCACCCCAAGGAAGAGCTCAGGTGAGACAATGCCTCATTTACCATTGCACAGGGAACAATACATACACAATTTTCGGAAGTCAACACCAGTGATTCACCAGTGACAGCAAGGCCCCAGAGCGCTGTCATTCCTGCCCCAAGAGGGGCTGAACCCTGCTGAGCTCCTTCAAAGACCGTGAGAGTTGCAGTTAGTCTGTTTCTTTCCAGATGAGCCCTTCAGGCTGAAGGTAGTTAAAACTCAAACTTTTAATTGGATCCACAGAGACATCCACAAAGTTGTACAAATGAATCTGAAAATAACTTGAGATACAAGAAGAAAACTTAGATCTGTCTTCAGAATATCAGTCTTTCTTACTATCCTCACCTTCTTTCTTGTCTTATCTACTGGAATTTTAGTTAATCTTTTCCAGGGCCTGTAGCCTAATTTTCAGTTTGTCTGTCTTTTTCATTTCCACTTGCTGTTCTCAGGTTAAATATTTTCATCCTTTTATTCATGAATTCCTATTTTAGATTTGTCCTTTCTCTCTCTAGTTCTAAATGAGTTTTCTTCTAGTAACTCCATTTTTTTTTGCCAAATGGGAAAAGCTTGCATGTTTATGATACTATTAACTGATCCATGCAAACATATTTTTTTAGCAGAGACACAGGACAATGCCTTTGGCTGGGTTAGGCTATGAGTAAGTACAATGAGGTGAAAGAAATGCCCCACCTTTAACAAATCATGAGGAGTAGTTAGCTGCCAGGTTGCCTGCCCTTTTTTTGCAGAACTCTGTTTTGGTTGGTTTATGGTTCAGCATCTTTCCCAGACTGAGTTCCCAGGCATGGTTTATCAAGCCAAACAACAGAAACTCAAGGAAAGCAGCGTGATGATTTTTCTCACCCAGGCAAATTGATGCCAGCCATCCTGCTGTTACCACCCCAGCCAGTTTCAGTTCCCAGTTTCTGGAAAGCTCTGAACATTGTGGGAATAAGGATACACTGCTACTCCTAAAGGCTATGCCCGATTGTTTCTCTATGGGAGACAACATTTCTTGACTCCTGTTTACTACAGAATAGGGATCCCATACCTGTTAAAAAGTCTCTGTCAAGATGCTGTAATTTTCAGCCCTTGGCCCTGCTGTGTTATGATCATAATCAGCCATACTGGAACCACAGATACACTTTCTCAAAAGATATTAGCATTTATTTTTACATTGCCACTCTTAACGTTTTCATTTGAGCGAATACCACATTTCATCAACCACCAAAACCAATTCAAGTAATCTACCTTAAAACTGCCTTAAGTGCTCTAATCAGATAAGTCACCATGACGTTTCTGAATAATACAGTAGCTTCTGCTATTGAACATACCTGCAGCAGAACATCAGTGCAGCTAAGACAGCCAAAATCTTTGCTTTCTACAGTGGCAAAATACCCACGGAGGATCAATATCAGCATGCTTTTGCATGCAAAGAAGATCTGCAATCTTTCTTATCCTCTTTATTCTCTTTTACCGTTGGCTAGGTAGTTCATGTTGCTTGAACAATTCTCCCAGCCTGCTGAAGAGCCTTGGCTGAGAGTGCCATTTCCCTCACCGTTGCTGGGACTGGCTGTCCCTCTCCTCCAGGTTTCTTGGTACCTCTCTCAGTAGTTTCCATTTTGCCCAGATTGCTCCACATTACACTGAGCTTCCCAGTTTCTCTTGCCTTCTTTGGAGCAGGCTGGCGATTCAGGGGTGTGGATAGGCAAGCCCAGCACCGGCCCTTTTTCTGAAGACCAAGGGGAATATCCTCTGAAGTATGTTGCAATTGCTGATAGAAGCTGATATGATGTGATTCATTAACCGTAGCTGGATTCCAAGAAACTCTTTATACAAATTCGGGCTAAGGCAGGCCTGTCCTAAAGCCTTGCAGGCATGTACCGAAAAAAATCACATAGTCAAGAGTGCGGGGGAGGAGAGCAGGGCTGAACTCTGCAGCAAGGCAGAATGTACAGCTCTATAACATTCTGCAGACTCAAGACATGCAGACACTAATGCCAACGTGCAGCTTTTAATAATCTATTATGAATTTGGCTGTAAGCTGATGCAATGGAAGTGCTGGGAACCTGAAAGGTGTGGGCTGGAGGAGGAAGTACGGAGTCGCTTTGACATGCATATTCTCATCCTCTGCTGCTTGTTGTTTGTCTGGTTGCTGTGTGTTCTGGCACTGGGTTGCACAGCTCACTCCAGCTAGCACTCCCCTCTTTTGGGGAGCCTTGTTTTGGAGGTAGCGTGTGGGAGTGTGTTGAAATGTTGCGGGGAGGTGTAAGTTGCCTGTTAATAAATGACGGCTTATCTGCACACACACAGACTGAAACAGTAATTTGCCTGATTTATTTCAGTGTAAGGCTGGGCACTATGGTAAAAAAAAAAAAATATAAAAAATTAGTGCATGTACCTGCTGACTGTGTGGTATTGGTTACTGGGTATGTGCTGACTCACCTCGGTTCAGCTCCAGTCCAGCAGGAGGAAAGGACCATCTGAAGATGAGAGAGTTGGAACAGACTTGTCAAAGTAGTTCCTGTTAATTATTTTTGCATTGTTAGTGAGGCAGCAGATTTCCTCCTGCAGTTTGGGTCAGAGAGGAGGATAAAGTAAGAAATAGCACCAGAGCCCCTGAATTTTATTTTGTAACATTAAGATAAACTCTACATGACTTAATCAGCTGGTGTCCTGAAATTCTCGCAGAGTTTACTAGAGGGAGCAGTCTTACTCTGCAAATCATTTGACTAAAATAAACTTCACTGTAAAGATTTGCTTCCATTCATAATCTGCCCAACTTGCTAGGTGTAATTAGAAAATAACCAGCACCTCGATTATGCTCCTGTTACAGCTGCAGAGACAACGCGCCACCGAGAGAGGCTTCAGGGTTGCTGTTTTGTTCACTATTACACAACAGTACCTAGAATTCAAGACAGATTCAGAATCCAGTTTTGCAAAAGCTCTAAGAACGTTCTGTTCCCTGAATTGTTTGCAGAACCTTAAACAATAAGAAGTGTAAGGAAAAGAGTTGAAATTAAAAAAAAAAATTAAATCTGAAATTACGCAAGTGACTCGAGAAACTAGAGAGGATAGACTTCACTGTCATAGCTTTAATTCCAAGAAGTTAAAAGACAGGTTTAAAATAAAGTAAAAATACTTAAATACAACTTTGGCAGTTTTCCAGATGTGGCTATATGTGAGACAGAGAAAGGGGAATAATCACTTTCCTTCACCTGCTGGACACATTGTTACTATTGCAGCCCAGTAAGTGGTTGGTCTTTGTTGCCTCTTCCTGCCTCCTGTTTCTTGCTGTTCACTGGAAGCCCACAATTAGTGACACAATTAGTCCCAGACTGGACTGATGCATGAGGCAGTTTTTGTTCCAAAATGACCATGCCACATAGATAAAATACGCTAGAAGAGAATTTTGAAAGGATTCCTTCTAAACCAAATCCTGTGAAAAATCTTGAGGTACCATATTTACATGTTTCTGCCAAGCAGATCCATTATAGCAGCCAAAAATCTCTCTTCTCTACTCACATAAGGCTATAGATTCCTTTAATTATTTCAATGTAAGTGGCCAGGAATGAATGTAGCAATGGCAATAAAAATAAACTGGGCTCAAATAATCTCAGCACTATCAGCTGCTGAATGGTGATTTCATCTGAGTCAGTAAGAAATAATGGGTCACCTGAACTGGTGAAAACTCCACACATAAATGCGTTTGAAGTTTTATATCTGTTTTGCTTTGCCTATAAGTGTTAGTTTGGCTTAAACTTACTTAAAGACCCACAGATTTATTTTTATTTAAGAAGAGCAGCAAAGCATTTTGTTACTTAAAACGTTGCCACACCAAGTAAAAAGCAGCCCCATCAGTAATCAGCTACTTTCAATTGCTTCAGCGAAGAGAACAAGTGAGGAGGGTGCTGCATTTCTGCCATCCTCTGAAAATGCAACTACATCCCATTGCTCAATTTACAGAAAACCAGCAACCCCCCCTTTCTTGGGAGGAATGGAACTGCCTGTCCTTGGTGCAGGGAGGGCAGAGGCAGCAGGGAACAGGACTGACTTTTGTGTCACATGGCATATAAGGAGCTGGGTCCTGCAGAGGAGCAGGGAGGATGGCTACGTGATGCTGAAAGAAAACATTGGCTCTAGGGACACTCACAGCCACAGGGAGCCCAGACTGGGCAAGAAACAGAATCTCAGCCCAGGCTGAACAGCACACATCATCAAGAGGAAGAAGTCTCTATTTTCTTACCTTTTAACCCTGAGAAGGTATGTTGTCACTGAAGCAAACAGCTCCAAAAGGAAAGAAAGGGAAACCCCTGTTTCTTCCCCACTTCTTAGCCCTGTTGTGTTCAGTAGAATCCACTAAAAGTCTCAGGACTTGGAGAGAGGGGATTCCCAGCTGGTCCTCAGTGACTCAGTCCACAGTCATGTACCAGCCTATTACTCCAGTTTTCAGTGAAGACCTTCTGCTTGCATAGAGTGTCAAGAAAGATTTACAGCCAGACTACTTAGAACTGCTGTTGGGGAGGTCTTGCAGCAGCAAAATGCGGATGTGGGAGTTAACCATGGCTTTGTAACTGCTGGAAACTGTGTCTAGCAGTAGCATTTTTTACTTGGTTTTGCACAATTGCTGCTCTCTCTATGTTCTCCAAAGAGCTCCTTCTAGGTCTTCACTGACTGTCCATTATTTTTTGGTCTTGGAGTTTATGGTAGTTTCTTCCTAGCTTGTTAATTTTGCTGACTTATGCTCTGAGGCAGACTGATTAAATTCCTAGTTTTGCACCTGGGATAATATAATTGTGGATATTTTCACATTCACCTGAGTCTCTAGATGTTTTGAATGCTGCTGAGATACTGAATCACAAGGAAACCTTGGGGGGGAAAAAAAAAAGAAAAAAAAAAGACAAAGATCTGTAGCTTTAAGCAGACTCACCTCCTCAATTGTATTGATTACTTTTTCTGGAGTTTTTAAAAAACATCTTCTTCCAGGAAAATCCCCATCTCCACTAATAGCTTTTCCACCAATTTCACATTCCTTCTATTAGTCTTTGATGACATTTCATGTAATTTTCCAGTTTGTTTTACACATAGATATTGCTGGGATTTTTATATAAGCAGAAGTCTTCAAGGAATCTCTGGTTTTATGGCAAAGTGTAGAAGGAGTTGGAATTATTCCTTGTAGTTAATACTGAATTCATTGATGAACATGTGAGCAATGAACTCTGTTCAACCATGACCAGTATATACAATTTATTTTTGTATGTCTGTCTACATTCTTATCTTTCCTAGATTTTTCAGCTTAAATAGCTTTGGATCACTCCACATTCCTAGGAAATATCTATTCTTCCTGTGAAAAGCAAGATCTCAGTCTTCAAGTCCAGGATATTAGCATTGTGTTTTGCTTAAAAGAACTGTTATAGAGCATGTATGTTGCCATAGACATCTTTGGTTTCAAGAATGGAAGTTTGTTTACTTTAACTCTGATTCCATAGGGCTGAGCCAGGCATAAAGATGTAAGCAGCCAAAATGTCAGCCCTAATTTCGGAATCCTCTTGTCTAATCACTGAAGCCCTCTTTCTGTATGAATCTTACAGCAGATCCACTGTGGAGAAGGGAAAAGGCAGCCAGAGAACACCTCAAATTCCCACTAATTGGAGTCCGGCTGTAGCACAGAAGCTCCAGCTCACTGCCTGGCTGTCCTTGTACGTCTCTGACACAGATGTAGGGGACTGCAGAAGTGCTGTGAATAGAAAATTAACTGCCTGGGAAGGGAAGCACAAGGAACAGCAGCAGCTGTGAGACCTAGGAAATGATGGTCATCAAGACCCAAATGCCTCTGTCCACAGCTTCTTAGGGCAATCAGATTAGGAGGGAGAGCCCAAGGAAGACTCTCAAAAGCAGGACAGCTCAGTCAGACTAATCAGGGTCAATTCCTAAAGGATACCTAATGCGTGTTCAAAACCTGCACATGGTCACAAACCTAAGAACAGCTCAGAAGAAGGGATGAAGACCCAACAGTTGACAGTCTTTGTCAAAAATGTATTAACAAAGAATCCTAGGGAGATTCCTTGGGCATGAGAACTTTGGTGGTTGTGAGAATGTGGGTCTGAGAGTGTGCTGAATGTGGCTGAGTGAAATACGGTTTGGAGTTTGGGGTTTTTTTCCATTGAAATCGCCTTCCTCCCTACCCAATAAGCTTTACTAAACTGGTTCTACAGTAATGCAACATTATTTCCTATATGGGATTGATTGCCAGGCATCAAATTCAGCTGTTTGCTTTCTGTTTCTCTCCTGCAGATGCCATGTGAAGGCTGCATGGAGAGGGACAATGTGAGCACCGGTGCAACCATGGAGTTCCTCCTGCTCGGCTTCTCTGAGCTGCTCCGTCTGCGGCTCCTGCTCTTCCTTATCTTCCTCCTCGTTCATTTGGTCACGCTGGCAGGGAATATGATGATCTTCATGGCGGTGCTTATGGAGCCCTCACGCCCCCCCATGCTCTTCTTCCTCTGCCAACTCTCTGCCATCGAGCTCTGCTACACTTTGGTCGTTGTTCCCAAGGAGCTCCTCAGCCTGGCGGCGGCGGACGGCAGCACCATCTCCTTCCTGGGCTGTGCCGCACAGATGCACCTCTTCGTGGCCCTCGGCGGGGCCGAGTGCTTCCTGCTGGCCGCCATGTCCTACGACCGCTACGTGGCCATCTGCCAGCCCCTGCGCTACGCGGCCGTGATGAGCGAGGGGCTGTGCCTCAGGCTGGCTCTGCTCTGCGGCCTGGGAGCCTTCGCTGCGGCCCTGGCCTTGACGGTGGCCGTGTTCCGCCTGCCCTTCTGCCGGCCACGCCGCATCGACCACTTCTTCTGCGACGTCCCTGCCCTGCTGCACCTGGCCTGCACGCACAGCTACGCCCCCGAGCTGGCCCTGCTGGCTGCCTGCCTGCTCCTGCTGCTCCCCTTCCTCCTGATCCTGGCCTCGTACCTTGGCATTGCTGGGGCTTTGGTACGCACCACCTCGCCCCTGGGAAGGGGCAAGGCCTTTTCCACCTGCATTTCACACCTGGCCATCACCTTACTGCACTACGGCTGTGCCGCCTTCATTTACATTCGTCCTAAGTCCAGTTACTCACCAGCTCGAGACAAGGTGGTGTCTCTGGTCTACACCAACATTACTCCATTAATGTATCCCCTCATTTATAGCCTGAGGAACAAGGAAATCAGAGGGATCCTCAGGAAAATGCTGAGGAGGATTAAAATAGCTCAGGTGAACTGGGGTAGTGTCAGAGTTGTGATGTGTGTGTGTGGTAAAATTTAGTAGAACAAACACATGCTTGTCGGAAAACAGCCCATAACCAGATCACCATAGACTTCACTAAGGCAAATATCCAGGCAGAATTCTACATGCATCACTACATTTATGAGAAAAAGATACCTCCGCTCAAAAAAATCTCCAATACAACACTTGATCTAAAGGAAAGTGCTTCAGTGAGTTGTGAGGATGAAGAGCTTTGATCAATCACTGGTCTCACTTGTCTGATCACATATATATTCAGGCTTACATTCATAGTCATCCCAGCACAATCAGAAGACAAAAATTTTTAAAGCTAATAAACCAATATCAAAGAATTGGTTTCATTATTTTTTTATCAAGATGACAGTAGAAATTGGGTAGTAAGTACAAATTTAAGACTGGGAGGTTTAGCAGGACAATAAATCTGTAGGGGCTTAAAAGAAGGTTAGAAGAAGAAAGTCCATGGCTAGAAAGAGGGGTAAAATAGCTGTGGTTTTCTCCAAATTTAGCAGAAGGCTGCACTCTGGCATCCCATGACAAATGGAAAGATTGATTGTTAGTGTAAACTCATCTAACCTTGAATTATTCTAGACATTGAAAGTTAAAATGCCATTAGTCTAACAAGAGTGTGACTTTCCTATGCCTATTCTGCAGGAAGCAAAACATATTTCCTTTTATAGGGAGATGCTTTAGGTTTGGATTGTTCCTATGGCAACACAAAGGCTAAGATACTTGTCTTATCATGTGACTTTCACCAGGAAAGACTGCATCATATAAATATGGATGCCTGGGGAGTGTTATAATTGTAAAAGTAATAATACTGCTGCCACAGTTATTGCAATTTCTTCAGCAAAACCAGTGAGAGTTACAGCACAGGCTGGACTGCAGAGGACATGAGTCTGAAAGGTGCAAAGCAGTGTTATTTTATGAGTTTCCTATGTGTGGGAGGAACAGGGTGATTCAGACATATTAGAGAAGATCAATTTTGTCCAGGAAGGGTGGGGGGAGAACCAAATTCATTATTTTATTTAATACTTCCCTCCCTTGTGTCTCTTTAAAGGCTACAGAGACCCTATGATTCAGAACCCACTTCTTACACAGAAAATTGTTGAGAAAAAATTAAAACATTTGCTTCTGTTCCTCTGTCTAATCCAAAGGAATTTCAGCACCCCAGCTGCCCTCAGCTCTCTCTCTGGGCAGATTGAGAGAGCAGAGTGGTATTTGCTTTCTCTGGGCTACAATCATTGACAATTATGGTAAGTGGATTTGACAAATGTAAGAAATTGGCACTGTAACTAAGGGAGTTAACTTGGAGCCTTCTGACAAAAGAGAAATGTGGAATTTAAAACTGACATTTAAAGCTGTCTTCAAGTTCACAGTTTAGCCTGCCTAAAACATTAACACAAAATATTGGCTCTCATGTCAATGAATACCTAATTCCTCTGTGGGCAAACATTTAGCTGCATTATTTAAAATTATCAAAGTTGCAGTGAACATTTTAATCACCTGCCAGCTCTTCCAAAAGTGAGAAGGGGAGGGTCTCAATGAAAGAACACTACATACTAATAGAGAAGTACTTCAGAATTTCATTAGAGAAGTACTTTGAATCAAATACTGTTAAGTAACTGTAATGAGCACAGGAAAAATAGGAAGCATCAATTCTTAACCTTGTCAAGTCAAATCAAGCTTTGAAGTTAATTCTGCTGCAAGCAGTTGGCTGGACTTGACATGGCCAGAGGCCCTTCCTGAGATTAACAGGACTTTGCATCAGGAGTTTCTAACCTGCCTTCTAGGAGGTACTGATATGTCCAAATGCCTGGCAATAAAACTGAAGGACAGAAAGACACTGAGGTTTATAATTTTGTCCAAAGCCTTGGCAGATGCCCTCAGATTTTTCTGGCAGCTGTGGGCATGGGATAGCAGAGCAATAACTGCTACCTGCTGCCAGCTGTGGGAAAACGGCAGGGCTGCCCCCTGAGCTAGGACACGCCTCGTGAGCCACTGTGGATGGGAGGCACCTGGGCAGACCTCTCCTCACCACAAGGATACAGATGGTGCCTTGGGGAGGGGTGAAATAGCAGCCAGGTTAGACTCCCAGCTCTTCCATTCTGAGATATCCTATACCTATATATAGATATACCTCTATCCTATATAGATATACCCTAGTGTAACAAGCAGTGGAGGCTTTCTGAGATGACACCTTCTCTACCCAGTGTCCTTGCAGATGAAAAGAGTGAGGAGATATCCCAGAGTATTCTCTCTGATATCCCTCACAGTATTCTCACACCCACTAGTCCAAGACTAGCCCCATCAGTATTCCCACACCCTTTCACAGCACTCTTTCCCCCCACCCCTTGCCAGTTGTGTTGAGCACTGTATAGATCTGTAGAGAGGACTCAGGGAGAAGAGTGGGAAGAGGGGTAGCTTATGAGGTAAGAGCAGCAGCAATGTATGAGATATCAGACGCACTTCCTTTCTAAAATGTTCTCTTTCAATTGACTGGACCTGCCTGAGGTCCCTTTCCCACTCAACAAGTGGCTGTTTCAGTCCTGTTGACTCAGCACGTCGTGTGCTGAGAGCTGGAGAGTGCTCAGGTGAAGTCAGGCAGCACCATCCCTGATGTAGGTGTGAGCACAGAATAATAACAACTTAAAAAAGGCAATTTCTAAGTTCTTTTCAGAACTTCATGGGGAACAGCAGGATCCAGTCAAGCAGTGCAGATTTTGACAAGTACACATTCCACCTCCAGCTGAAGATGAGTATGGAAAAGATCTTTCCATGGGTGTTGTAGATTTTTGGGTTGGGTAGGGATTCAAGACTCCCCAGTGAATGAGTACAGCTGGGTACCTGCATTTCACACAAGGTCTTGTCCTTTCTTGGAAGAAGAATGCTTGCATTCCCAAATTTGCAGAGACCTGAGATGTGGCAAACATAGATGTCATGAAGTTTTCCAGTGAAACCAATTAGGACATCACTAAGAATCACTTCATGGTTTACACAGCCATAAAAACAGGGTATTCACCCTTGCAATTAGTTTCATAAAGGCGGCCCTGAGCAAGCACTGTGTGAGAACACAGATCTTATCAATGGTGGAGCACCAGAGCCCAGCCTGTAAGAGTTCAGCCTGTAAGATCACATCAGTGCTGGCCATGTTCTCAGAAATGAAGGGATTTTGGGGGATGATGGCACAGACTTTGGGCAGCATCCAGGATACTCAGGGTCCAGCACCTTGAATGGTGCTTGCCACTGAAAGGTTCCTCCACTCCAGGAGATACTTCAAGGTGGTTCCTTGAGAGTTACTAACAGTGCTAGTGATACTGGGAGGATACAAGTGAAACCTCCCTTTCAGTATAGAGAGAAACCAGTGAAAAATGCTTTGTTTTGATTTTTTTTTTCCCCACACTATTATGTTTTGCTGGCAATCTAGGTAAGACATTTCCTGAAAGCTGTTCCTATAAATAATCAATCTCCTAAAAGAATTAAATGAACTTGCATTAAAAGAAAATCCTATCTTTTCCTAGGAGTATAAATACAAGAGGTTTATTTAGGGGATCTGTTTCTATTGTGCTTAAGGAGGGATTTGTTTCTATTATGGGCAAGGAAAGTTGAAAAATTGGCAAAAGTCCAGTTTTAAGAGCTTGAAAGAAATTTCAGTGTTTTTATCTTCCCTTCACAAGGTCGTGTTATCACATCCTGTCTGTTTTGGCTTACATGGAGTGAGTCCATCAGCCTTTCTTTCTTTTACATTCCTTAAAAGCACAGAAAACTTGCAAATAATCCTACATTTACCCAAATAGATTTTTTAAAATCCTTTGATCTGAAGGAGAAAGGTGGAATTATAACAGCTATTTACAACAATGGAATTGTAAAATGAAATGGATGTAGACTTAGTAGTAAACCTAGAAAATAGATGTTAATATCATGAGGGTAAAAAGTTGTCAAAGATTTTCTTCATTGAGAAGGGCTTCTGTTTTTGATGTTTATTATGAACATGCCAAAGGAGCAATATTTACTGTGCTTTACTATTTACATGCTTCACTATTATAAAGGCTAGAATGCTATAGGAGTTTCTCTTGCAGATATTTATAGATAGATGACCTATAAGAGAAGAGAGATGAGTCCTTCCTGAGATTTTTTTTCTACTATTATATGAAATGATGTATTCAGTATATAAAATCTGATAGGTTCCTATATGATATAAAACAGATACAGTCCACACCCCTGTAAACAAGCTAATGCAAAAGAAATATACCTTATCTGCCATTTCTCCACAGAATTAAACATTTTTACAAGGTTTTTATTTATCATCTCAGTTGTTGCACAGGCCTTAAGTTTCCTTTACTGGATTATTTCAGGAAGCAACCAGGAACATAGGACAAAAACTAATCAGGAGACCAAAGTGGAGCTGAAGAATGAGGTGAAGCTCCTGGCAGCTGGTTTGGTTTCAGAATTAGTTTCACCTTGCCCTACAAGCACCTCCACATCAAAAAGCTGACTGAAGGTGTTATTAATAATTCCAGCCCTGTATCCCTAACCTAAAGCTCTTGGCTCTAAAGATCCTTTTGTGCTCAGTTGCCTTCCAAGCAAGTCCAGGAAAAAGTGAGAATGGGAAGGTCGATACCCACCCAGTGTGTACCTTTGGCTTTACCTGCATAAGTGCAAGAATATGAGACAGTCTGGTTTTACAAATTGGTATGTAAAGATGTAAGACTGTCTGGTTCTACAAATTGGCATGTAAAGCTGAGGGAAGACCTGATGGCTCAGCAGCATATGGCCTCTAGCCTAGTCGCTGCTGAAAATCAGGTCTCCTAAAATCTGTGTTGTGTTTCATTGTGGTTTTGGTGTACAGTTGCTCTCAGCATTCATTTCAGTTTTCATGTTTTGATTTAATTAATGAGTTCAAGTTTCAAAAAATCAAGTGGGAGGCTGAACTGGGAATAGAGTTGGCAGTGAGTCGGGGAGATGTTAACGCGTTCAATGCCCTCTTTCCACCTGCAAGCTGTCTGTTCCAAATGCATTCTCCTGAAGACCACCTTGAAACCTCTCAGGAAGAACACTGCTTTCTAACACAGTGACCAGTGGAAACTATTTCATTTCTGCACTGGACAGCAACTCTTCAGGATCAAGCTACAGTAGCAACAAATATGAGCAAGCTTCTTGCGGATTGTGGAGGCAACTGTAATTTGTTAAAGAGAGGACCATAAAAATACCTTGAAAAAACAGATTAGAAACAGATATAAAGGCTTTAAAATATCTGTAATAAGCCCCCAGAAAATAAAAGATTGATTAACTCACACATCCACCTGTAAGACTAGAAAAAAGAAATTTAAAATCACACTATTTAAGCGGCTAATGGTATGGCTTTTTATTGTATTTCAGTAAAGCTTTTACAGTGTCAGTGAGATATTTCCATGCCTGAACATAATTAATCCAACAGTGGTCTAGAAAATATGAACAAATTACAAATTACAGAGAGGTATGTGTTCACCATGCAGAGGTTACTATCGCTATATTTTGAGCTTTGATTCGACTACTAAAAATAATATATAATCTTACTTTTCTAAAATGTAGTAGAATAAATCATCAGCATCTCTACTAGAAATCAAATTTATCTGGGTCAAATTTTATGTTTATCACACATATGCTGCTGTGTTAGTAATGCTCAAAGAGAAATTGAATCCTCTTGTGAAATCTTAATGCCACCAAGATAAATAAATATCTTTAAGGGTGCCCAGGGAAAATGTACTCTCAAAGAGAAGTGTTAAATGTAGAACTGCACTTTTTGGATTTTTAAGTATATAATGTGCTGCAATAGTATAATAGAAAGTAACTAACTCCGGTGACCCAGATTTGTACCACTTAGGGAAGTTTTATGATTAGGAGAATAAATCAGATTCTATTATGACTCGGTTTTCATTGCTTTCCTCTTGTCTATACAAAATCACACCTCTGCAGAAGCAGAGCCCTGCTTGGCGGCTCTCCCGGAGGCAGCCGGGACCTCCGGGGCTCCACAGCCACTGGACCACGAGGGGGAGCAGAGCCGGGATAACATGGCACGAGAATTATCTCAGGTAATTTCTGCGGAAAAGCGAGGTCCTCCCCCTCATTTGCAGGATGGTGTAACACTTTATCTCGGTCCTGTTTTGCAAGCCAAATAAGAGCATGGCATACTGTGGCAGGATAAGCTTATCCAGAGACAAAAGCCAGCAAGCCTGCAGTTCAGGCAGCACTGCAAACATGCTTCTCTGTCTGATCAGGTGTCCAGCCAGGGCATCAGCAGGTGGAGAAACGCCTATTAGTGTGTTGCTGGTGATCAAGTAAGTGGAGTTTTATTCAGGAATACTGGACTTCTTCTAGTCCATGTACTGTAAGACATCTCTGTTAGGTGGAAGATACATTTGGGAAGCTACCCTCCTGTTTTGACTGGAACCCAAGTAAAACTGTCTACACTCCTGGTGGAAGAAGATGTGATTGCTCATCTACCAATGATGAACTGAATGAGCAAAAGATTAATGGGGGGAGGGACGACTGGAGGCCTTTAGCCCAAATAAGTGCTCAGTGCAGGGTTAACACCAAAACTGTGTCAGGTTGCTCAGGGCCTTTCAAGCAAAGTTTGTACGTCTCCCAGGGTGTTTATCTCTGCATATGTGAGGAAGAATAAGGGAGTGTCCCCTGCTGTTTCTGTGTGTGACAACTCAGATCTGCACCTTGTCTATATCAGCTTCATTTATTCCCTTGTTCTTCTTCTCAAGGGAGAAAGATAACCAGCTTGGCTACTTGTGCAGTCAGGTCCTCAGGTCTCTAACATAGGGGGTGGCTGCTTTGTGATCCAGAGGGGCTACTTGTGCTCCTTCATAGGAGCTGAAAATATATATTTAAAATAAAATCTGAGTTTCTGAATGAAAAATGTCCATACACAAAAGTGATTTAACTGCTTAAACCACCTAATGGTAGGAGTTTATTTTCTGCAGAAAAACAGTCTGAAGTCAGCTGTTTGAAATATTCTAAGATAATTGCTGGTGGAGTAGAGCCAGAAAACCTTCTAAGATAAAAAAGAAAACATTAGAATATTTAACTGTGGTCATGCAGACGAGAATAAGGGACAGAAACCACAAATTCTCAACAGGGAATAAGACATTGAAAAGAGCATATCTTACACTCTACAGATTATCCCTAGAGTTGAAGAGATAGTGGATAACAGGAGTCAATCAGAGACCACAGAACAAGAGCGAGTTCCTCCTTTAGACTGAAATGGGGCTGGTTGCAAAATGCATTTGAGGCCTCTGGAACACCTATACATCTGTGTTACTATGATACCTCACTGAAAGCCTGTTCAGGATGCACAGATTCAAGTTATCAGCACCAAAGGGATGCTTTGATAGTTTGGGAAGTAATATCAAGGGAGAAACTCCAGAGATGATTTCTAGGTTCTGTTTCATTCATCATCTGTAAGCACAATCATTTAACAGCACAATGGTGAAACTCATTCTAAAATATGAGGAGCAGCAAACACAGTAAACAATTTGTAAGGATCATATGAGACAGTTCTGTCTGAACTGCAGTTCAAAAGAAGCACGTCCCAACTCAGCCTTGGGAGTGCCCTTTGACTTTCCCAACAGCACATCAAAACAAGAGCTGCTGCACAGCCATCCTCCTCACTTCCCTCACCCACAAGCCCACATAGCTGTAGGAGGAAAGCCCAGGTGTGCTGTGTGGTGATATTTTCCAGCTGGATACCTAATAACAGTGATACTCAAAACAGGATACTGGGAAATGGAAGGAAAAAATGTGCCCTGCAATTCCAAAATACTCACAGGGACAAGAAAGACAGGATGAGATTCAGCCCAAAGACATGCTGAGAGTGAGCTGAAAAGATGCAGTTATCTTCTTAACACCAAAATGTATGCCAGAGACAGGATTTGGCTCACTGGGAAGCCATGAGAGTGAGAGGCTGTGGAGATGTAAATCATAAAATCATAGGATATGCTTGTAAACAAAACATAAAAAGATTTTTTAAAATTAAGTTATTTCAGTTTTGTTTATTTGTTGTTTGTTTGGGATTTGTTTGTTTTTCATGTTTTTGTTTGTGTTTGTTTTTGCAGGACAGTCAGGGAATTAGTTTTGCCCAACAATTTCCAAAGACAAAATCCAAACTTGTGATGCACAAACAGAATAACACTGCCAATGAAATACTCAGAAGAGTTGTATGAAAATGCACATGTGGTACTCACTCTACTGGCTACAGCCCCTGTGTATATTCCCTCTTTTTCCCTGTGGATCCGCATTTTGGTGCAGAGGACACATGGGAAAGCAACCTAGCAGAGCTTTTGTAGATATCAGCAAAGTTCTGGGCATTTGGTGTTTTTACTCTGTGTGTTCCCATGCGTTTATAGATTTTCTTCAGATCCTGATCCTGCTGTTAACATCAGATCATATTTTCTTTCACTATCATTGTACACACATTCTGATTGTCAGCTATGCTAGATGATCTCCAATCTGAAAAACCACAAAGCAATACATATGATTTCTGATTGCCATTATCTGGAAAACCCTAATTGCTGATCCTCATCTGCCAACCTTACAAGGGGGAGAAAAAGAAAGTGAATTTTTTTTAGGCCATGTTCTCTAGTAAGCCCTAGAAAATTTCTTCCAGCCTACTCCTTAGATCAAATGTTCTGAGTATCTGCTCACAAGTGAAATGGAGAGAGAGCATCCTAAGGCTCTTCACTCCAGAACTTATCACTTCTGGGATTTTACAGATGCAAACTCTGTTAGCCCTGAGGAAGCAAATGTCAGGCCTCAATACTGATTTTTTTTTTTAATTTTTTTTTTTTCCCTGAGGAAGGACATGAGCTCCTGGCTTGCCCTAGAGCCTTATCCTCCAGTTGCAAATGGTTCTTCCCCATTTCATGTCTATGTAGGCCTTGCCTATGTCATCCCACCACAGAGAAGTTAGCTGTGGGTCTGTCTGCCCCACTGCTACCTCACAGACTGAAGAAGGCACAGAACTGTACAAATGAAGACCTAAATGGACACATTCCCCCAGAACAAACTCGAGGTATGGGTTGTAGACCAAAAAACCTTACATGACTCCTGCAATGGGAGTCATTCAAATGTGGGGGAAACATAGGCATAAAAGCTGGAGACTTAGCACTGTGGACCGATAAAGAGAACTTTAGACAGGATTAAACTGTAACAAATGTAAGGTACAGTTACTCTGAATGCCATTTACATTTGAATTATTTGCACCTATATTTTACTTCATGTGCTACGTAAAATTTAAAGCTTAGTATTGTAACCATATGTTCTGTAATTTCTCTTGCCTATGTTCAGACATCTTGGGATAGATGTTGCTTTCTCAAGATGTATGCTTTGAGAATCACAGAATTCACCAATAGATTAGATGCAAGGGACCTCAGAGAGTCCACAGTCCCAAATGCTGCTCAGAGCAGGACTGACTGCAGAGGTGGATGTGTTGTTCAGGGTTGTGTCCTGGCAAATTTGGAACCTCTCCAAGGGTGGAGATCCCCCAGTCTCTCTAAGCAACCTGTCAAGGTCCTTTCTTTAGCCTTCCTTGAGGAGGAGGAGGAAGAGAACAGGAGGAATGCAGCCATACAGCAAGTGTAAGTGTAATAATGCCATCTGTATTTTAAGGGGAGGGGTGTAATAGCTATGTATGGGTGGGAGTAACATCCTTGATGAATGCCAGAAGAGACAGAACAAAGGCAAATTCTTTCATATTTATGTCTCTCAGGAAGAAAACTAAAAGTCCCATCAGGTTGTCCTACACAGAGAAGGAATTATTCTAGTTTGCTTCCTCTCCCATGATTTCTTTTTTGCTGAAAAGCAGGCACTGTCCATCAATGCTGAGGAGCTTACTAAACAAAAAACAGTAATTCTGCCTGACAAAGTGGTATCGCTGTCCCTCTGTGACACACTTGGGAATGAAATGGGCCGCCGCCCCTGTGTACAGATGGATTTCCTAAACATATTCAGTGAGGATGACACAGTGGTTTTAGCCCCATTGTCACAGATTGCAGAATCACAGAATGGTTTGGCTTGGAAGAGACATGGAAGATCGTCTGTTTCCAACTGCCCTGCCATGGGAGTTGGAACCAGACCTTCCAACTAGACCAGATTGCGCCAGGGCCCCATCCAACCTGGCCTTGAACACTTCCAGGGATGGAATAGCAACAGCATCCCTGGGCAACCTGTTCCAGTACTTCACCACCCTGAAGAATTTCTTCCTAAAATTTCAGTTTAAAGCCATTGCCGGGGCAGGCGGGACCGACGAGGGCTGCCCAGGAGGTGGCAATCGGGAGCCTCTTACGGGAGTGGAGCAAAGGTGGAGGGAGGCTCCCAGGAAAGAGGTGGCTGCCTTTAAGGTGGGTTTATTTGCCTGCCAGATGGGAAGTCTGTGACCAGCCCCTTACCTGAGAACAGGTAAAGGCAGTAAGGCTTCTCCACCCACTCGCCTTGATCTTTCATCACCACCGTGGGCCAGGCGGGCGCTTGTGCAACGTGCGCGCCGCGCTCGGGAGGCTGCGGGAGAGGCCCATGCGCTGCCCGCGGCAGCCCGGGCACGGAGGCCGGAGCCGGCGGGGGCTGCGAGCCGGGCCCCCGGTCCGGCCAGCCCGGGGCTGAGCACCTGCAGCGCCGGCATGGAGCTCTCCCTCGGGCTCCTTCTCCTCTGGGCTCTCCTGCCTCCCGAGGCGCACGGGAAAGAAGGTAAGCGTGGGACCCGCCGCCGGTCCCTCCGCCTGCAGGGCTGGGCTGGGGCGCGCAGGGAGAGCGACCTCGCGAAGGGACAGGGACCGCCACCGGGACCGGGCCCACGCGCCTGGGGCTCCAGGGACGCCTCAGAGCCACTGAGGGGTCAGGGAAGGGCAGCCGGGGTGGGGGGACCACGGCCTGGCAAATCCCATCGGGATCTCGGTGGCTCAGGGAACGAGCCCAGGTATGTTCTGCCCCTCCTTCACCTCCTCCTAGCTGAAGCACAAATGCCTCGGCATATCCAGCGATCCAAGAGAATTCTGCCCCTGTTTCCCGCAAACATGGGCCTTTGCAGATAACAAGTTTAAACACAAACTCAGAAAGTTTCTCCCCTCCTCTGGTAACACCCCCGCAGTTTCCTCTGGAAGCCCTCTAAGGAGTTTACCCTTATGAGCAAGAGGACAGTCATTTTATCGGAGAGTCTTTTACCTACCCTACTCCTGGAAGACGGAGCTGGGCTTTAAAATTTCCTCTTCCACCTCTTTAGACTTTTTTCCACCATGTTTTTTCCCTTCTCTGTACCACTCACTCTCTTTCATTAGATGTAGTGATTTTTTTCCCATCCATCTTGGTAGTTGCACAGTGGTTATGAAACATGGGAGAATGGTGACTTTTGATAGAAAGGTGAGGGAAGTGTAAATCTCGGCTCTGTGTCCTACCTCCTCCTGCAGCCAATTCCTGCCAGGGACTTCTGTTTTGTACAACAAGGGGAGTTGGGGCTTTTCCATCTCAAGGACAGTCCTCCTTCGCTTCTCCAGCCTCTTGACTGAGGAGACTTTGTCCTAACTGGCAGTTCAGCCATGGGCTCGGCTCTGATTCCGTGAGTGCTGAGAAAACTTTTACAGCGTCCTTGACAAGCACATTTCTATTGAGGATCCAGCTGCGTGGTGGATGCAGCTGGCAGGCGCTGTGGAGAAGGCCAGCCTGGGTGAGAAGTAATACCGGGTGGCATCACGAAGGCTTCTGTCTCCAGAAGCCTGTGACCAGTAGTTGGCAGTAACAGCCAGGGACCTGTCTGCCAGCTTCTCCTCTATCTCAGCCATCTCATTTGGGCTGTGCCTGTGAGCCACTCTTCCTTAACTTGTCTGTCAGGGGAACAGCTCATTTTCCCGGCGTCCTCTCTTATCTGAAGCCTTTCTTCTTTTGGGGGACACCTCCAGCCCTGTGGCTGGACAGCCACGTGAGAATCCTAGCAGCAAATCTGAGTACTTGTATTCCTCTGCTTCTGTAGTCTTACTGACTCAATCATCCTTTCCGGGGAGAATCCCTGTTGTGGGACTCACTTTGAGAAGTACTTCTTGGCAGTGGACTTTGGCACTCAGCTGCTGGAGGAGCTGCCATTGCTGACAGTGCAGAGCATGTCACAAGGGCTCTGCCAGGTTCCTGCCCTGGCCATTTCCACGTTCCTTTCCCCTTGCTCTGCTGGAGCTTGCCATGCAGCCCCTCTCACTTCCACATTGCTGCTTCAGTCCTGCAGAGGACCGGACGGCATAGATGTTATCTGGGTGATGGTTCTGGCAGGGCAGGCTACCTCACCCTCGGAGTTTTTGGAGCTAACCACAAAAGAATATTATCTCAAGTAAAGAGATTGAGAGGAGAGGGGAAGTGAATGAGGAGCCTTGTCTGGACAGGGAGTCTGTGGCTAGGAAGGTTTTGCCATATGACCATACTGTGAACACTCCGAACTTGCAAAACCTGGATTCCTGCTTTTCCCTTCTCCCAATCCTGAAAGCGTGTTTCAGAGGTGAGAACAGCAGCGCAATCCCTCTTATCTCTGATTCTGGGCCCACAGCCTGCTTCCTCATTCCACAGGACTCTTGCTGATCTGCACTTTACACTATTACTTATAGTTGGCAGGGAGTATTTGTAAAACAGTCATATGAGGGGGAGGAAACCTGGTTATTTAAATGCCATTTAAAAATCTCCCCACTCCTACCTTTCACCCCCAAATTCTTTTCTGAGATGTTTAGAAACGACCCCTCTGAAAACACCCACAGGAATCTAAAAGAATCCAGAGAATTTTTCCTATTTCCCGTGTTCCCAAGCTGAGACTTCGATAGGTGCACAGAAGCCAGCAGTCTGTTCTGGCAGCACCGGCAGACCCAAAAGCAGGCACCAAGCTGCACATCCCACAGTATGTCTTGTTCCAACTCCTCTGCTTTCTCAATGTTTGCCTACAAAGTGGCACATTTTTATCGTGTCTTCAGATCGAGACTTTAGGCCAAACTGTGATAGCATTTTCAAATTCCTTTGAGGGCTAAAAATGAACATACCAATGATTTTGTCCTTTGTCACACGCCTCCAGCAGCAAGGCTTAAATCAGCCGTGCAATTCCGCAGGAGGTGGCCATGCTACGGCCGGAGACATTACTCTCTCTTGATGTCCCGGCCAAAAAAGTCAGAAGGCTGGGAAAGGGTTAAACGATTTCTAGGCCATCGTCAGCCGGTGGGCACTCTGAGTTAGAAGTAGGGGGCTCATCAATTTGCACAACTGATGCATCTCCTGGCTTTTGGGTACCGTGACAATGGAAAGTCCCTTCTACAACTTCACACTGCCTCTGTACATTCCTACTGTGTTTCAAGTACTGAATAGTCCCTCCGGGCGACACTGATTGATCTTTTGTGTTGGTAATTTATTTGATTGCCTTCCTCTTCAGCCGTTTAGTTTGCTGCCTTTCTATTTCAAGGAAAGATGTGTTCAGCTGCTAATGCCGGGCTCCCATTTGAATAGGCTTCAGCCTCCTTCTTCCTTTTTGAGACGGTTTTAGGAAGTGATAAAATTTGTCAGGGTTGCATTTTTTGGATGTGTATAGGAGGACGTCTCATATATTAGTAAAAGACTTTTAACTCCTGACTAACTGCCCTGTCTTGTATCTTTCCGTCCCTCCTCTAGTCATGCTTTTTGAACGTGAAAGGTTTCAAAGGATGGGGGGCTCGAGAGAGGAAATGTAGGCTTTACCTTCTTTGACAAAAGATGAAACCATCCCTTGACAAGGATGAAACCCTTTCGTGGGCCATATTAGATGGGTCACTGATTTATTTTCCCCTCTCTTCTGGTTTTCAGTGGATCTGCTTGACACAAGCACCGCACAGGGTGAACTGGGCTGGCTTCCAGACCCTCCGGAAGTAGGGGTGAGTACCCACATTCAAGGAAGGGGAGCCATTGGCAGTGCTAAATGATGGAAAAATATAATCCATGCTGAAATTTTACCTCTGGAAACTGAGCTTCTGAGGCTCTACCACCTCCTGGACATTTCAGGCTTTATAAGTCTCTCTCCCTTCTCCTGTGCAGCCTCACCCCTAGCCAGCTTTTAAAGGACTGATGCCTATTGACTTCCAATATGATTAAATATATCCTTGAAATATACTGTTTTCATGAAGTAATAAAGCAATGAAGAAAAATGAAAAAATCAAATCATCACCCAGTTTTTTATTCTGCCACGGTGCACATAAATCTCATGTCTTTTTTTTTTCAGGAAAATAGGCAGAGCAAAAGTTTTTCTGTTTCAATGAGTCTCTCAAGAAATTAGAAACACATTATAAGTTTTTTAATTCAGCAGCTGACTGAAGAAATAACTCATGGGCCAGCAATCTGCCCTTGTGGGTGGGTTGCAAGATTTTGGACTTTACACCAAGCTGTAGTGTTTGGTCCACACAGTTGACAATGAGACAGGAATTTCCCTTTGTTTTGTGACTGTAAATTGAATCGATGAAAGTGCTTCAAAATGTACTCCTGAAACCATGCAGCATTGGACCCCGAAAGACAGCTGAACTCAGCTGTTTTTGTACAATACAGCTATTTCGTGTGAAGCACAGTTGGGCTGTCCCTCTGGTGTCACAACCTACACCAGTGAAGGTGCTTTCCTTTGTAGCAGCAGAGCTGTGGGAGTGGTGGAAGGAAGGCACAAAGGAAAGGGGATTTAGGGACTATGCTGTGGTAGTTAGCATGTATATCAGTAAATAGTTTCAGTTCCTCATCCGGGCTCTTGTGTTTGTAGCAAGTCCCAAGCTTTCCAATGGAGAGTCTTCACCCTTCCTGTTCTAAAGTAGACCTGGATTCAGCCTGTTCCTAATTAATTTCCATAACTTTCCTCTGTAATGTGCTATGGCTGGTTAAAATCCATCCCAGCCTCCTTCTCCTCCTGGTAGCCTTCCTGGGTGAAGTAGAGCCAGACAGTGAGGTTCTCCTGTACTGGCATAACTGCATTTGTTTCATTAGTAAAGCTGTTTTGGTTATTATTAGTAGTATTATTATACCCTGCTCAAAACAGGTGCCCTAGTGAGACATACATGTAGATCATGTTTTGCCCATTGTTCCCTTTGTTGTCTCATCAACTCTCTGTGTGGTAATTTTACCCCAATTCTAGGCTCCAGGCATGTTCAGGATGAAGTTTGCCTCTTGAAAAGATTGAAAAAAACAACTGAAAAGTGTGTTCTTAAAAAAAAATCTGATAAAAAGAAAATAAAACCTTTATTACAGAACATCTGAGTGTTGCACAGTAGGTTCAGAGCAGTGTGAGGAGTTGGCAAATCCTTCTGCTTGTGCTACTTTTGTGTTTTAAAATACATACATTAAAAATATAATTGTAACTGAGAATTGTTGAAGATTATGGGGAACATGGCCTGAAAGAAATCAAAACTAACAGATCAGGATATGGATGACTGATAAAACAACAGAGGATGAAGAATAGATTCATTGACTTCTCAAGAGCAAGTCTTTTGAGGAGATTTGTCTAATTACATCACTTCCCAATAACTGCTAGGTGGAAGTCTGACAAATTGCCACAAGCAAAAAGGAAACAATGGCCAATTCTCTTGTAATCAGAACTTTGAACAGGTGTTTCTGAAACCATTCCTTCAAAATGAAGAATTAAATATGTTCAAAAAAGAACGGAAATTATTAACAGAACTTTTTTTTTTTTTTTTTTTTTACAAAAAAGACCCAAGATTAGTACTGAATAATCTGACTAGGTTGATTAGTAACAGGCTGGAAATGTCTGAGCTGTGTGGCACACAGAGCTGAAGGGTGTACTTCATGTAAGACTGCTACTTGTACCTACCCTCAGATGCCGGAGATCTCCCATCAGTGAGCTGGATTTGTGTCAATATACTTATCGCACAGAGGAGGAATTTGCTGTGGGGAATTTTCATGCTTTATGTGGACAAGGCCCTGGAGGTATAGCCCAGAAGAGGCTGGCTGAGTCTGTGGAGGCAGAACTACACCTTTGTTTTCTCCTCACTTGTAGCCAATGACAGAGGATGGGGTGGCTTGCCAGGTGTGGTTGTTTCATGCCAGACTGTGGCTGTATCGAGGGTAGACAACACTCCTGTTAGCACAGGGGCTCAGCCTGAGAACACCACTCTGTTTTGGACAGCATTTCAGTAGTTCAGAACTTCTGCACCACATTAGCCAGCATCTTGCCTAAGCTTACGGGTAGTCTTTGAGTGAAAGTCTCTGTACTTTAAGTATAGAGTGTCTGTAGAGTTTTGTTTGTTAAAAGGTTGGTGTTAGCTTGCTTTGTAGTAGCTATTTAGAAAGGGCTTCATTCACTTTAGGCTATTATTGGAAACTAGGCTTTTAAAGAGGCAGACTGTAGTTCCTACAATCCCCTTTTATCTACCTCACCACCCACGACCCCCCTCCTCCATGATCTAACATATTCCCTGATAATTCTTTTTTGGCTTTGAAGTTTTGCCACAGCAACACCAGGTGGGCACAGGGAGGTGTTTCACAGTACTAGTGGTAGATTTCCACCTCTTAACATATACTAGAGAGCCAGTGATGGCTCCTCTGAAGGTGTCAGGAGTACAGAATTTACTTTCTCTCACATTTCTTTAAGACTCCTCATGCTGCACAAACAGCATAGCTACCCAAACTTGTTTCAGATACCACTGGAACTGTTCAAAAAGGACCTCTCAAATCCAATCATGAACAAATTCACTTATCAGGCATAGTGGCACTGCTTCTTGACAGCTTGTAAAGAAACAGTATAAAAAGTTATTAATCACTAATTTGCTTTTAAATATAATTGCATCAGCTGTGAACAGATTGTGATGAGGAATTATGCTTTCCTCTTGCATTTTACTTTTTATAGACAAGGCTTTAAGCCACCCAGCTTGGCTTTGAAGTCAGCCTTGTTCTGAGCAGGGGATTGGAGTAGAGAACCAAAGGTCCTTTCCCACCTAAATCTCTGTGTTTGTGTGATAATTTAGAATTGTTTGTTCTTTAGAATTCTGAGCTTGATTTTTTAGCCCAGGCACAAAAGGTTCTCATGATTTTATGTTTTGATTTTTTTAGAATTATTTTATGTAATATCCATTCCTATGGATTTTCTGTATCAGTTTATGCAGGCCTATCATACAACATACTGAGCAATCCAATATTTGTCTTTAATGCTGTGATTATCTCACTCCCAGCTTGTGGGCCTGTCTTGAAATTTTCCTTTTATCCACAATTTCCAATTTTTGTGTATGTGAATAGTATTTGCATAATCCAGTCATACTTCCATGAGTACGTGAGACTACTTAAATTCCAAGCCATTTGTGCTGGAGAATGCTGCACACTGGGCTTCTCAATATGACTTTCTCTCTATATATTGTTGAATGAATTGTAAATTAAACACACTTTATTCTTTTTTAGTTGCTACATTTTCTTGGGAGATGTGCTTTCATCAGTTCTACAGCCATCTTTGCTTGTAAAAGGGTCCTTTTTCATGGTGACTTCATTTTTAAATCACATGTATGTTATTTCAAGAATCACATGAACTCTGCTGCTGCCAAATTGTGCCATATTTATTACCTATTAAAAGTTTGGCAAGGCTCAGTTCTCAGCTGTTAGCTGGTTTGTGGAGCTTATTTTTCCCAACTTACATTCCTGCATGGGTCATAGTATTATTAAAGGTTCCAAATTACTTTCTTAGTCTCCTTTCCAGGCTGCTGTTCTCAGTCTTTTATTCACAGTGAGGAGGAGGACATAATTATTTTCCTGCCTATTCCATGTTCTTGCTTGCTTCCACACATACTTCAAAGCCTTGCTATCAGTTTCAACCTTTCTACCAGTTTCCCAGTGTGCATGGCACTTGATTTGCTCAACGTTTCCAAAGTCTACTTTCAAACAAGACTAAGGATGGGCATGTAATGCCAGTGGCCTAACGTATCCCAAAGGCTATCAATGAATAAATAGCCACCAACTACAACTATTATGGCTCCAAAAACACTTGAAAACTTTCAATATTATGTGATTCTTGTTCAGCAACAAGAGTTCTGAGTTCTGCACCTCATGTTTCATGGAAAGTTTAATCATGAACTGCCAAAGCTATGTGAATACAATTTGATTAAGCAAAAAAATCTGATTTATTTCTTTTTAATGCTGTTGTCATCCTATTAAAGCCCAGGCATAGTTCAAATTCTACAAATTCTGATAAATTTTTAGGTAATAGGCTATATCAAGTACCTGTGGCCATTCAGCAACTTCTGTATCACTGACCACACCATAACATTTACATGCTTTCAGGTTCTAGCAAGGTGAGGTTGTGTTCCACCAGACTCAGCGGTCCCAGATTTCCATATCAGCTGATGGTTGGTTTCTGTTCCACCATTTCTTGGTCAGACAGATAGTCCTGGTCACGAAGGAAATAGTGCTGTGAGGCACACAGCCTTTAACTTGCAAGCAATTCCAGCATTCCTATCTTGTTAAACCTGGGCAATTCACTTAGTCAGACTCGATGATCTCTTACTCAGTCTTACCTGGAAGAGTCTCAGCCAGTCAGCTTTTTGTGGCATCCAAAGGTGGTGTGGAAAACAGCCATCAGAAAAGCTGTTCTGTGCACCTCTTCCCACAGCTGTTGTTCATGCATGTCCTTTAGGAGCTAACTCAGAGGAGTGCCATCACCTCAAAGGAGCAGAGTAGCAGTGTACACCTCAGTGTTCTCAGTTTAACTATCAGGCATAGGGGATTAACCTGATGAGTGAACAGGGATCTGTACAGAAATAAGGGAAAAATGCTTAGTAAAGACAACAACTACCTGGAAATGGGAACAGCTCTGGCTTCAGGATTGTATCCCGACATGACCTGCTGCTGTTGATCTGTGGGCTGGTGGAGAGATATTTGTTGATTATATCTGGTTAATTGAAAATTAGTTATTTCATGTCAATTTGGGAGAGAGGGAAAAATATTGTTATGCATATCCAGATGTACTTTACTCAGGAGTGTGAGAAGGGGGAATACAAGCCAAGGAGATAAGAATGAGTGAAGTGTAAATTACCAGCTGTAGGGAAGGCCAGATTGCATGAGCCACCAACTAGGCAGCCCAGGACAGAGTCACTGCCAGAGACCCTGCCAGAGACCCAAGGAACAATCTTGGCCAGTGCACTCAGTGTCTTGACCTGAAGGGCAGAAAAAATCACATTGTGAGCCGAAGTGAAGATGCTGTACAGCCATGACATCATCACCATGGCTGCTCGGGCGCTGTGGTGGTGACAGCCCTGTTGCCTGGCAGCTTCAGAAAGCTGCTTCACTCTTTTATCGCTGTTGAATGAGTGGACAAGGTTCACTGAACTTCCTCGTGTCAACACAAAAGCAGCACAAGTCAGCTGGAGCTTGGAGATTAACCTGCCTACAGCATGGTCCTCCAAGAAGACTAACAGGATATTTAACATAATAATAATAATAATAATAATAATAATATTAAAACCCAAACAAATCAACAAATAGAAAACCCAAACAAAACAACTTCTATTGTAATACCAACTAAAATACTGGTGAGTTTGCAGGCAAGCAATTAGAATGAAAAGGTTTTACATCTTTTGTTGCCTGCTGTGTCCTCAAAGGATGAACCTATGCTTTGACCTGTGGTTCTCACCATCTCAGAGGCAGATCTGCAGAAAAATATTTCCATGATTTATTTCTCAGAATGTTATTTCCATTGTTTTCAAGGCCTATTTTCTGGTTTCTCTTTGCTTGACCTGAATATTGCCTGCTCCTCACATGACTTTCAGGCTGCCATCTCCTGCAGCTTCTTTTCTCCAGGCAGGTTCGATCATCATCAAGGCATAATTACCCCATCCTTGTGTGGGATTCCTCTTGATCCATCTTTAAAGGAACTTATACAAACAGAGCAAGTATTGCCCATCACCAACAGACTAATTCCCAGCTTCTCTGTAAACTCTAGAAGTACATTTGACACACCATACAAAACCACAGCTCACAAAATAAAGCCCTTTACTGTGAAAAAATGAAAAAAAAAACCTTCCATTTACAATGGATCCTATGCAATGTAATGCAAAAATAACATGAGAGCTAACATTTGCTTTATTGGTAATATGGCTTTAGCTATGTATTCTGAACTCTTAAGATGCACAGTTGGATTTTTCACTTCTGTCCTTTTTGTAGTTATTGGGACTGTTAGTGAGTGTTAGTAAAACAAGTGTTCCAAACCAGCTAGGTGAAATGTTGGACTAGACTATCATTATCCCTCAGCTAGCACCATCTGTTATGACCAGAACTGTTTTCATGCAAGACCTTAATGTGGTCAGGCAGTTCAGAGAATGAGCAGACAGCAGGGTTTGATAAACAGGTTCTGTAATCGGTGTCTCACATTAACACCTTATCTTCCCATAAGACCATGAGTACCAGTTAAATTGAAAGGACATGGGTGGGATGGAGACCTGTGTGCTAGTGCCCTAAGGAACGAGTAATTACATAATGGAGTTGCTCCTCCCTGAAAATAACCAATGGATCATTGTAGGGAAAAAATGTATCATCCCACCCATAAAGATACTGAAGATAAGTAAACATCTCATCTGTATTCAGTTGTGTCAAAGGCTCCATGATGATGTGATGCAATTAAACTTGCCTGACCATAGCCAAATGATCAAAGAAATAACAGCAGCCTCAGCTGTTCTCAGATTTGAAGTTACAGGACTCATGAATTGTCTAGATGTCACCAGGCTTCTTTCATCATCGTCATCTAAATTGTCTTCCACACCAGCAAAAGAACTTCAAAGAGTATTGAGAAACTTTCAGTAAAGGGTCACAGAAGCTTCAATTCTGGAATACACTACTGTGGTGATGCTATTTTTAGTTGGCTGGTCCAGCTTGCCTCCTGACAAGTTTTTGTCAGGTGTATTTCAACTGAAGAGAAGCTCTTCACTGGATCAAGACAGGTGCCAGCAAGGTGCTTCTCTTGTCACTGGCCTTGCTCTGAGGAAACTACACTGTGATTGTAGCACTGCTGTAATAACCTTCAATGCTGAATCTGTTCCAGGAAGGTTTTTTTGTCATGGTGGCATGCAAATGCTGCTATATAAATGCCAAGACACTGCACAGGCAAGACTGCAGCCAGGGAAAGGGGATAAAAACTGTTCAGTGGCACATGTCCTCCTAGGTGGTTTCAGGCTTGGCACACCAGTGATTTATTGTTGCTGAAAAAGATTATTGTTTTGGGACCTTGCAATTTTTCTTCAGGAAGAGATTTAATGGCCTCTCAATTCTGTTGAAAATTAAATGAGATTGAGACACACTTGCTATGCACAGGTACACTGTAGCTGGCTTTACTCACTTAGCTGGTCTTTTTTCACCTTAGTGAAATTTTCTAACCCAAAGTTAAACAAGTTATTGGATTTCAGCATATGAACTCTTTGAGTTTTCCAGTAGGAATTCTTATTAACTTTTCCAGTGGAGACATGCATCTTAGTTTAGTAACCTTAAACCTACTGGCTAGATGCTTGCCTTGCTTTTGCTTCTGTAAATCTCTTTAAAGCATCACTGTGCCTTTCCTTGAGGGTCTGCAGACCACAGATTGTGCTAAGGTAATGTGAAAGCAAATGAGATAGAGGTCACAGCAGGCAGGCTCTCTTCTGAAAGGCGACAGGACAAGTCCCTGGCAAGCTGGAGATGGAGACGGAATTCTTACTGCGAGTCACAAGCTCTTCTGACTCCAGTCTGAGCCTACAATTTGCAATACTGTCACTGTCTGCTGCCTCTGTCACTGGTAGCCTACTTCTCCATTAGCAGGGATGATATTTGTATTTGTCAACATAAAAAGCTTGTTTCTTTCTTTTTTTTCCCCACCTAAAAAAGGCTAAAACCAAGAGAGACCACTTCATTCATGCCTGCAAAGCCAGAGACAGTGGCTCCAAAATGTGCAAACTGTTTCTGTCTTATACCTGATGGTAGATCCTAGGAAGAGTAGCTCACAGATGGATGAAGGCATCACAGCTTGTCCTAGATAGGATCCTTGACACAAAGCTGATCTAGAGAAGGCTCATTATACAGAAAAAGCAGAGTAAGCCTTCTGTGGGCTTCAGAGCTGCAAACTGTATAATCATTTCAGAGTCAATAAAAGCAGATACTAAAAGGCACATACCTTATCTTATCTTCAGATTTTTACTCACATGGAGAACAAACTAATACTGTTTACTACAAATATCTGTTGGTGCCCTTCCAGGTTGTCATGGAAGTCATTCTGAATGGCCTTTATAAAGACAGCTTTCTTCATATGGAATCAAACCAATGCGAGGAAGGTTGCTTTCCTTTTTCCCTTTTTCCTGAACTTGCAGTGTTTTGAGGTTATTGACACAGTACCTTTGCTTTGATGTTGTTATTCACTTGACTCCCAATTGCTGTGCTGGAATAATTTTGCTCTGTATTACACCACCACAGCAGGATTTTCAAGAACAAACCTCTGGAACAAGGTGCCTCTGTTAGTATATGGGTTTCTGAGAAGTACAGAAAACCTGTTTGTTCTCAAATTCAATAGCTACATCCTTAGACTTTTTAGGAATTCAAGCTACTTATCTATGGCACTATCCTGAAGGCATTGGCATTTGTTTTCTTAGCAACTTTTAAAGAATTCTACAAGAATATTGTAGTTTTAAGAGTTTAAAGAGTTTGAAGACTAGTTTAAAGATGTTTAGACTCTAACTTAAAAAAAGAAGAGTTTAAAAGGCATTTTAAAGAATAACATGGAAAGACTTTAAGAACTCTTTAGCTTGCTTGGAACAGGGAATTGGACTAGATGATCTCCAAGGGTCCTTTCCATCCTAAATTTTTCTATGATTCTGAATCTCATGAGAAGGTTTTCTCTTGCATCAAAAGTCCACAAAATCACTCACTGCTAAAATAAGGAAGTCTGACTAACACTGTTCTCCACTTCTAGAAGAATGTTGCCCATCCTATGGCCAGCTGGTGACTGGAGTAAGACAAAAGTGTCTAGAATGAAGTGGGTAAAAAGTTATATTATCAAAGGAGGTTGATTTAATGTCATTGGCAGAAAAACTGCAGAGGCAAGTAATTAATATTGATTGAGCCAGACTTTACCACACGTTTATTAAGAACACTACATTAAAAATCAGAGGCATACATTTTGATTTTGCAGCAGATTCTTTGAGGATGGGAGACAGTTGCCTGGCAACTTCTGGTCTCATCACCCTTTCATTAAATGTTGTATGTAACAGTTTTCCTCTACTACTTTGAATTTAAAAGCTTCACTGAATAATGAAAAGAAGTCAGAAGCATATTTAACAATAGTTCTGTATTGTTAGCATAAATAATATCCTCATTTTACTTCCTTTACCCATCAGCAGTAGAGTCTAGAAAAAACATGTCTGACTCCCTTGTTATTTCTTTGCACCACACTGCATATGAAACTGTGCAATTGTCAGTGCCAAGCATCTTTGCCCTGAAGAACTGAGTCTGGAAGAAGCTGGGCTAAGAAATACAGGGCTTAGCAGTTGGATTTTTTTCCAGCAGTAGAGTTTAAAGGATTTTTTTTTTTTTTTTGCACTAGAGTTGTCACCACTGAAAATGAAACTTAGGTCCTGTATCATGTAAGATTTGAAAATGCATTTTCAGGACGGGCACCACAACAGCTCATGTCTTTCAGCGAGACATGCAAAAACCACTTTCTGGTGACACTTGTCTGTGGTACTGCCTTGGGATAAACTGCTAATGGAAAGTTGTCTAACTCTCAGCCTCCAAATGCAATTATGCTTTTCCCAGCAGACGCGCATTGAAGAATGCTTCTAAAAGCCAGTCTAACATTGGCAGTGTAGGAAAGCTAGTTTGCTCTTATTCTCCTTCCTAACTTCTTTTCTTCTGTTTCACTATACTTCAGGATGCATTGTAAATTCAGTTCTGTAACATTTTCCAGAAGGTTTTCAGTTGAAGACTGCAAGAGGTCATTAAGTGATTGTCCCTTCTGCTGGTTCAATTGGGGTTGATCTGTCAGTCCCTTTCTTTGTTTTGCTATCATAAATCCTGTGACCTCCAGTGAGTGAAATAAGTGTAAATCCTGTGTGCTGCTCATCTATGCCAGCTGGACCAGATTAAGAGGGTGGGGTAACACTGGGGATTAATTATGTGGAGAAAAAAGGGAACAAGAAGGGACACATAGATACCATCCCCAGAACTTCCAGGGAGGAGACTGGCAGTATGCACTTAGGTAGAAGGCTGAAATCATGCAGAGAGGAGTTGTGCTAGCAGCAGGGCTTGCTGGCTTGGAGGAAGCTCTCCAATACTTTTCAGAGTGGGGCTGTGTTGGATGCATGCTCTAAGTCATGGCATAAAAGAAGAGCCTCTTTGGCACTCTGTGGACCTATCTCTTGTATTCATTCCACACTAGCAGAGTGACCTGGTCTGTGGGGAGACAAACTGTTGTGCTGTGAGCACAGGAGGTGGTGGTGCTGAAGAAATGTGTGAACCTCATGCTCAGCCCATGAGATTTGACAAGTCTGGAGTAACGCAGGCCTTGTTTAAATTGCATCTTAACCTGGGGTGTGATTTAAAACCAAGATGCTTAAACTTGTGCCAGTACTTATGTGGGCACTTGTTGCAATTTAATTTGATTAAACATTTAAAGCTTAATGAGAAAAGGCTGTCTTAGCATTGGGGGAAAAAGGATATAAGTTATTTTCCCTGTGGACAAAACCTTGCGTTCCAAATTTTCAGTTCTCATGTGTGAATTGTTCAAAAGAGAATCTTCTTTGCATTTTATATCTGACCTGTGGTAAGGAAAGGAAAACTAGAGCCACCTAAAATTTGGCAAAAGTATATGTCAAAATCAGTATCAAACTTCATTAAATTCATGCAAATAGTACTAGTAAGGTCATAAAACCAGCTGGGCCCGTGTCCTCCTCTCGGCCATTATTTGCCTGGGGAAGATGCAGAACCTAAATGCAATATGAAGTCAGGAAAATCAACTGAGTTTTAATAGTTAAATTAGGTTTTGCAAAATATCCCACTTCAAGAAGCATGAACTCCAAGTTAATGAGTGCTCGCTCTAGAACAGTCCTTCTGCAATTTACCTTTCCATTATGCCAGGCCATCTTTTCTCTTACCCCCAAATGCTGTGCATTATTTCCAGGGGCAGATAATAGTCCTGTACACCCTGAATGTAAACTGTGGCAGAGAGAAGTGGACAATACATGGGAGTAGTGGGTCTTTATCTCAATCTCCAAGATAAGGCAGTGCATGAAAGAAGTAAGTTGAAACCAAGGTAGGATGAAGGGGATGTACAAAGGTCTATGTAAGTCTGATCCTAACTGCAGGATCCTCTTAGCTCCCTATGCACAGAGTTTAGGCAACCATGGGGCTCTAGATCAGACACAGCTTTTGCTGAGTGTAAGAAACTTTTTAGGCGGTCAGGCTGTGAGTTCTGAACCCTATGTAAAATTGATTTTCAGGCAAGATTTTGTCATATTTGAAGTGAAACTTGTTTGTCACATCTGTCTAACAGTATGTGTTTTCTCCTCCCCTGGGAGCAGTGGAGTGAAGTGCAGCAGATGATAAATGGTACCCCGATCTACATGTACCAGGACTGCAGCGTGCTTTCCGAGGGCGACACCGATCACTGGCTTCGCACCAACTGGATTTATCGGGGCGAGGCGGCCTCGCGCATTTACGTGGAGCTAAAGTTTACTGTGAGGGACTGCAAGAGCTTCAAAGGTGAAGTGGTGACCTGCAAAGAGACCTTCAATCTCTATTACATGGAGTCCGAACAAGATGTTGGGATCCAGTTTCGCCGCCCGCTGTTCACCAAGGTCTGTATTGCTAGGGGTGAAGACTGAGTCATATCTTTCAGCTTAAACTTGTCATATCTTTCAGCTTAAGCTAGGTGTGTCTTGCTGGCTGGGACAGGCCAGGAGAACCAGCATCTGGGGAAGGGCATGGATAGTAAGCGTTGTCCTTAGAGTAAACTTTACCCCCAGTGCCCTCTGTGATGCTCAGTGCAGTCTTTGCCACAGGAGGCATAGGAGGTTTCAAATGAGATCAGACCTGTGTTCTGCATAACCTCTTATTTAACCAGACACCACGTAGGTAAGGATTCTAAAGGGTTGTGACAGGGCTGGATGGTTACACCAATTTTTAGAAATAGTGAAGCAGAGACCAAAGGAATTTTACTTGCCTTAGGGAATAAAACAAGATTAGACCAAGCAAAGAACAGAATCCACTTCAGGTCTCAGTGGTCCTGATTATTTACTCTGATTGCCATGAGATACAGGGTCTTATTTCATAAACCTGGAGGTGATGGTTTGCTACAGTGAAATTCTCCCTGGTGTGAAGGTATTTAGCACTACTCTATTCTACCTGCTGTTTTCCTCAACGTTGTGCCCTCTTGCCATGGAAACATTGGAATTGCAGAATCGAGAATCTCTGCTTTTTTTTTTTTTTTTTTTTTCCAGAGGAAATTCTCTAAGCCAGTTCTGTTCTATAGAAGGCACAGACCTAAATTATTTGACTTCACTTTTCTTTGCAGTTTAAATGGGATGTGATGGAAACAAAGAGTAGTAAAGGCCACCACAGGCAGAGCAGAACTCTGGTAACTGATTCCCCTCCCTCCCCAGTGCTCCTCCACCTCCCCTGCAGCCTACAACATGAATTTGTGCGATACCTCCACAACTCCTAAACATGCCTTATGATCCCTGCCAAATGCAGCTGCTCTACAGAGCCTTTCATCTCCCATCCAACTACAAGGAGTGGGTGGTGTTGTACACTGGGAAGGGGCCTGCGGAGGAGAGGATCAGTTATCAGGCTCTCCCACCAAGAAGAAAGGCCACCCCACCTGCAGTCCAGCTCTTCCATGTCACAGGGTATCACAGAGGCCTTTCCAATTTGCTCAAGCATGGAAAATATCTTCACTCACTCATGGACTCTTATCCTTTGTTTGCGGAGGCAGTGGGAATGCAAAAGCATGGGAGCATTTTTCACCCAGGTACCTACAGTGCTGAATTATGTTGAGTGCTGCACAAGGAGCACCTTACAGTAGGTGATCTGAACTGCAGCAACTACAGCCTAATAACAGGTGGCTGTAATTCCCTGGTTGGTTTCCAGGCACAACTCTTGAGTAGTGTTGTGAATTTACTGCATGCAATTTGCAAACAAAAAGAATTATCACAGAAAAGAGATTTGGTCCTGTAAGGGGCAGTTCCTGAAGACCTCTGAAATCAGAGACTCAGAACACAGGGTTACTGTAGAAGACCAGTGAATGACTACAAAGCAGTTGAAGGAGATGATGGATGGAAGGTACAGAGGCAGGAAAAGATGCCCACCCCATTTTTAAACACCTCTTCCAAGGGCAAAGAAAGCATGCAGTGCAGTGGCATTAGAAGCAGTTGACCAGATAGCCCCTAAGAAAGGCCTTAGGGTAAAAGAGGCTTGAGAGGCATGGGTATCTCAGCTGCTGTGGCCTGCTCAGATGGTAAAGCTGTTGCCTTTCTCTTTTCCATGTAGCTCAACACTGTGGCAGCGGACCGAAGTTTCACAAGCAGAGACATCGAGTCGGGGGCCATGCAGCTGAACACAGAAGTGTGCTCCATTGGGAAGCTCTCTCGCCGGGGCTTCTACCTGGCCTTCCAGAACTCTGGGGCTTGTGTAGCGATGGTGTCAGTGCGAGTGTATTACAAGACTTGCCCGGAGGCGGTGCGGGGTCTGGCCCGCTTTCCAGAGACGCTGGCAGGGTCCGAGGGGCTGACAGAAGTGCCTGGGGTCTGTGTGGAGTACGCAGCTGAAGAAGTGGGCTCTCCCCCGAGGATGCACTGCAGCACTGATGGGGAGTGGCTGGTACCAGTGGGCCGATGCCTTTGTGCTGTGGGGTTTGAGGAAGTCGATGGGAGCTGCGTAGGTGAGTATGCAGACACTAGCTGTAGGCCATGGGAGAGGTTCCAGAGAGTTAGAGATCAGAGTATCTGTAAGCAGAAAGTGGGATCAGGAGAGTTAGTGTGGTCTACCTCTCCCTTGCCTACCCTCTGTATCTTGTCTCTTTCCTTCTCCTTACCTTCCCCTTAGCTTCTCTTTTCCAGTTGTGATTTTTCTCCTCGTGTGTCAGGTGTAAGACCTGCACACACCTCTCCACTCCCTCTTGGGCTTCATCCAGGAGCTTTCAGCTCTGGAGCTAGTTTCTGCGAGCTGTAACTATGTGATTGACACTGACTCACTCAACAACTGGTTCTCAACCCTTGAACAGCAGCCTTGTTCTCTCAGGGCAGACGGGTCAGACACACAGAGCAGGGTAGTTGTCCCGTGACTAGAAAGCTGAGAGGCAGAGGGGACAGGTTTCTTCTCTGTCCCCCCTTTTTCTTGGACTGGGATGGCTCCTCTGCCATGGGAAACCATGTGAAACATATTGCACAATACTGTGGTGCCTGCTCTTCTGAAGAAGAGCAATTAGCAAGCAAAAGAGTCACCAGGGTGCTGGAGTCACAGCACACAGGGGTTGTTGGAGTCCGAAGTGCAGGGCTCTCCCTTGGCTGCAGAGAGGACAAGATTCAGCTCCTCAAGGCAACTTAGTTTTACATGTGTGGTGTTTTGGGGGGATATGCATTACTGCAGGGAGAGAGGTAAAAGACAACTGATCTCTGCTCTTGTTGCCAGAGCTGTATGGCACAAGGCTAAGGCCACAGGGATCCACGCAGAGCTCTCAGATCCAACAAGTGCCCCGTGTCTCTGCTTTGCTCTGCTACAGGGTACTGGTGTCTCTATGAATCCCTACTGCTTGCTGCTTGTTTCGCTGGGGGAGCTGGAGAAGGTGGAGGTACAAGATCCTTGCCCTCCTCCAGCAATCCCCTCTCCTTGCACAGCCCAGCCAGTTTTTCCACTTAGGTGCTACAGAGCTCTCCCCGCCCTCCTGAGAGCACTCCTCTGGGAAGGGGCAGGGAAGCTGTCATGTCTGGACAAGCCTCGACTGCTATCGCAGCACAGGTTCATTCTACATCTGTGCTTTCATCCCACTCCGCCCAAGTACAGCTGCAGCCAGAAGTATGTTTTGCAGGATTAGTAGGGACCCGGGAGGTCTCCCAGGAGAGGAAAGGAAGAGGGGAGAACCTAGCAGGAGTAGGGAGAGGTACTTCATGACCAGAATAGTGTCTTATTGGAGCACCAGGGGAGAAGGTGCAGAATGCAGAGCGATATTCTCGGATTTGCTCCCTCAGCAGAAAAGACCAGACTGTGCAATGGACTGTGAGCAATCCAGCTCAGGATAGACTGAAATCACAGCTTTTACTTTGTCCTCAGAACAGAGGAGGGTCAGACATGTAAAGTGTGACAGGCTGGGAGACCTGGCAGTGTCATTCTGATTCTGAGTTTTGCCTAGAGTAGGGAGCAAAAAAAAAGGGAAACCTGCACCTTTGCCTTTTAACAGGGAAAAGAACCTGACCTGTGTTATGGGACAGGAGACAAAAGAAAGCCAGAGGGTCGGGTCCTTAACTAGTTCTCCCAATCTCTCCATGAATTCCCAGCTGTATAAAGCTCTGCTGGGTGCAGAATGGCTCAGCCACCCCACCGTCCCAGAAAAGCTGTGCCTGCCCCAGAGCATTCAGACTTTACTGCCCATAAACCCAGAGCTCGTGATTAACTTCCTCAAGTATGTAATTTGCTGTGCCCACGGAGGCTGGCTGTGCCCCGGCCTGTGCTCCGGCTCCTTGCTGGGCTCTGCATGGCGGCAGGGGGGCCGAGCTCCCCGGCAGCCGCGGTCTGGTGCCTGCAGCCTTCCCGGCTTGGCTGGCGGACTCACGAGGGGC
>VYXF01011298.1:273330-319650 GCA_013397295.1 Polioptila caerulea | reverse complement strand
GGGCCGGGCTCCGCGGGCCGCTCCCGCCCCCTGCCGGCCGCCGCCAGCAGTGCGGCCGCTGCTGCCCGGGCCCGCCGGGTTCGTCCGTGCCGCTCGAGTTCCCCGTGCAGCTCCCGGGCCGCGGCCTCGCTGCCGGCCTCTTGTCGCCCTGCAAGGCTGGAGTGGCGCTGGAGCTCAGAGCTGGGGGAGCAGAGGCTCCCCTGGGGTCCGAGTTACCTGTTGTGGAACACAAGGCTTACAAGGAGCGGCTGGAGGAGCTCAGGGAGACCTCATCACTCTCTGCAAAGGAGAGAGAAGCCAGGTGGGGATCAGCCTCTTCTCCCAGGCAAATAGTGACAGGACAAGAGGGCATAGTCTTTAGCTGGTTTAGGTTGGACATTAGCAAGAATTTCTTCACAAAAGGAATGAACAGACATTGGAATGGGCTGCCCATGGAGGTGGTGGAGTCACCATCCCGGAGCTGTTTAAGGAAAGGCTGGATGTGGCACTCAGTGCCATGGTCTAGTTAACATGGTAGTGTTCAGTCAGAGGTTGGACTTGATGATCTCAGAGATCTTTTCCAGCCTAATTCATTCTGTGATTCTTGCAAAGGTTCTCAACTCCAAATTTCTATAATTTACTTGCTGCCTGATAAGAGTGTATTTATATTGTGTCATATCTGTGGCAGGTGGTATTACACAGGCAACATCAGAACCTCTGTGTTGTGCAAGAATGTGGCCGTGCACTTCCTTTGTTTTTCATGTCAAAGCTCTCCTGACCCAAATTGATCCAATGTCAGGAACTGTCAAATCTTATGCTGGAGCAAAGTGGCAAGAGGCCTTAAAACTTTCATCTTTAGTCCAGCATGTAGAAGTGTTCTCAGCTGTGAGCAGCCTGAAGATCAAAGTAACTTTTACTGCCTGTTTCTCAAAGGGATTATTTGATCTGGAGTATAAATGGAATCTCTTTGGGCTGTGACAATCAATACTTGAGCCTTTTAATTATTTTCAATGGCCTTTGCCATCATTAATCACACAGTTGCATGATTGTATCTCAGAATGATGGATTTTCCTGAGTGGTTCTGTCATTTCCCGGAATCAGAAGGTGCTGGTTGCTCCTACTTAAGATTATTTCTCTTTTTCTGGGCTCTTTAAGCATCCCTTCTGCAGACTGATGATGAGTAGTCTTTTTTGGCCTGTGTTAGTGGAAAGTTTTCATGGTCCCTCAGGTGTTCCTCTGTGTCACATAGTAGGAATGGCTGGGTTGTTTTTTTGTCTTCTGGATAAAGAATAATTTTCTATACTATGCTCCACCACAGTAAGCCATTTGTGTGAGGCTTGTGAACAGATGGTTTTCTCCATTGGGATCTCCTGAGGGATTACACAGGATATTGTTGCTTTTATAGTGCAATATAAAAAGGGTCATTCCCTCAATGTGCAAGTTAAATGCAAAGTGGTAGCTCTGGCAGAAAATTAGTGTATGCATTTCTCAGCCATCTGATTAGCAATAGGTTGGTTGTTTCTTTAGCTAAAGAACATTTGATTCATTTAGCACAGGTTGGCAAACCATCAAATTCACATGTTGCCTTAAGCTCTGTCACTGATTTTCTCTTCCCTGCTGCACAACCTTGAGCAATCGGTGAGCTGACCAGTGCTTCTGTGGATGGAACTAATAGTAACCCAGCAAAAACAGGTTGTCAGATGTTATCCTAAGAGAGTGTGGCTGCTCTTTTTTGTAGGACTGGAAGTAGAAAACATGTGACACCTATTCTCTTCCAGTCTGTGTTGGCTGTGTAGCCAGTTACACTCGATGCTGTGAGGTGAACTGACAGCTTCCTAGGTATTCCTAGATATTCCCCAGGGCCCTGCTAGGCAATGCTCTGGTACAATACTTGAAATCAGCAAAGATGCTTCTGCTAAAAAGCCTACCGGCTACCCCATATGAAGTCAGCAAGCAGAAGAATCTGAGGAGTGCAAGGATTTGTAGCTGCTATTTATGGTTCTTATTTGTGGTGTGGAAAGCTTGGAGTACAAGGTGGGGACCATTCTGGGTTTACACTGGAAGAAGTTCCTGAGGTTGACTAGATTCTGTATTCATACGGCATCTGTGAGGAATTAGATCCCCCTTCTTCACTCTGCAAGTCCTGTCATAATACTGATGATTGATCTGAGATGATTGATCTAAGTGACTGCCAGGTGTCCAGGTGTTCCTTCCAACCCAAATATTTCTGTGAACTAAAAGAATTGAGATAAAGGAGCATTCAAGAAGCTGAACAAAACTGCCAGGCGTTTTTTTGTCGATCTGGGTTTATTGATTATCTTATGTTGGCTTGTTTGTCCTTCCCCAGCCTGCCAGCGAGGGTTCTACCGCCACTCCCTGGATGCTAAACGCTGCCTGAAGTGCCCCCCCAACAGCTTGTCCAACGAGTCAGGGGCCACATCTTGTTCCTGCAATGCAGGCTTCTACCGAGCACCTTCCGAGGGCCAGAACATTGCTTGCACCCGTGAGTTGCACACAGAAAGAAAGAACCATATCCACACAGGCTGGGGGATGAACTTACTGAGAGCAGCACCTCAGAGAGGAACTTGGGGGTACTGGTGGGTGAAAAATTGGGCATGAGCTGGCAGTGTGAGCTTGCAGCCCAGAAAGCCAAGTGTGTCCTGGACTGCATCAAAAGCATGTAGCCAGCAGGGCAAGGGAGGGGATTCTCTTCCTCCACTGTGATCTTGTGGAGACATCACCTGAAGGCCTACATCCAGGTCTGGGGTCCCCAGTACAAGAGAGACATGGATCTATTGGATCAGGTCCAGAGGAGTGCTCTAAAAATGATTGTAAGGATGGAACACTTCTCTTATGAAGAAAGGTTGTGAGAGTTGGGATTGTTTAGCCTGAGAAGAGAAAGCTTCGGAGAGATCATCTTGTGGCCTTTCAATACCTGGTAGGCCCTGCAAGAGAGATGAAGAAAGGGTTTTTATACCAAGGGCTGTAGTGACAGCACAAGGGACAATGGTTTTAAACTGAAAGAGAGTAGATCTAGATGGAACATATGGAAGAATTTTTATTATGATGAGGGTAAGGAGGCACTGGAACAGGTTGTGGGTGCCTTATCCCTGGAAGTGTTCAAGGCCAGGTTGGATGGGGCTTGGAGGAACGTGGTCTCGTGAAAGGTGTCCCTGCCCATGGTGAGGGGGTTGGAACTAGAAGATCTTTAAGGTCTCATCCAACCCAAACCATTCTGTGATTCCATGAACAATGATATGGGGGAAGAAACAAAAGGTTGGGAAATGCGGATGAGAGATCAGAGAGGGAAAGGCTGGGATGGGGAGAGGGCTCCATTTGAAACACATCAGCAGATGGGAAACTGTTGCAGAACTTTGGACGTTAGCAGCTGGATCTAACACTTCCTTTTGTGCTGCTTGTAGGCCCACCCTCAGCTCCCCGCAATGTCAGCTTCTCCCTCGTTGGCACCCAGCTGAGTCTGTGGTGGCAGCCACCCAGCGACCACGGCGGGAGGAAGGACCTGACTTACACAGTCTTCTGCCAGCGCTGCCACTTCCTGTCCTGCGAGCCCTGTGAGGCTGGCGTGGTGTTCTCGCCCAGCGCCTCCGGTCTCACGAAACCTGCAGTGGACGTGGATGGCCTAGAGGCTTACACCAATTACACCTTCACTGTGGAAGCCCACAATGGTGTCTCAGGAATGGGACCTGCTCCACAGAGAACTGCTCCCGCTGTCTGGGTCTCAGTTGGACATGCAGGTTAGCAGAAGCAGAGAGAATTTCTTCCTGCTCATCATGAAAAGGAAGAGGAATCTCTGTGAATATTTAAGCTTTCTCCATCTTCTCCTTCTGCCTGACACATGTGTTGGTGTGGTATGATAAGGATTCTAAAGTACCTCTGCCTCTGGCAAAGGTAAATTTCCTTGCAAATCAAAGTAGCAATAATTGTTATCCACCAAGAGCTGTGAATCTACCAAGAACTTAACAGAGGTGAGAAAGATGAAGCCCTCCCTGTCACACAGCCTAAATATCGTTACCTGTGTGACAGGAAGAACGAGAGCTGTGTCATGAAATATTTCCTGTGACTCAGATATTGCAAAAGACCCAACACAACAGAAACCCTGGTGTAACTGGAAAAAAAAAAAAGGTTTTGAAAGCATGGAGGGATGAGGATGTTAAATCTCGACACATTTCTGTAGGTTGGCTTCAATCTGGCTAGTTTGTCTGTCCTGTAAATATTTCCCAGAGCACCATAAAATGTGATTATAGAAAAGTGACATCACAGTGCTCAACAGCCCTTGGTGCATTCCCTGGGTTCTAATTTAGTAACAAAATGTGACTTTTCTTCCTGTTGCTGTGCGGGGGCAGCACTACTCTGAGCTAGAAAAGCGGAGCTACTTTTGGCTTGCCTCATCACTTCCTGATGATGATGAAGGACAAGGAGTGAACCAGGCTTAACTCCTCAGTCCTTGCAGACTCTTGAGAATTATCTTTTTATTCATGAAAGGCATGCATTTGCAGTCAGCTGAGAGATTTTGAGCATTGAGTTTCACTGTACCCTTATGCAATGCAGCTGCATTCATAAATCATTACACAGGATAGCTGTGCTACTGCTGCTGTAGGAGCCTAAAATCCTAACATTTTCATTTCAAATCGGACACTTGCAGTGCAGTCCTGGAATAAATTTCTTGGAACACAGATTTTGGGGGCCAAACAAAGATATGCTTCCACTGTTGGGGCAGAAGTACACTATTCATGGAAAGCAATTAATTACAACCAGAGACCTTATTTCATTTCCACCACACAAGAGAAAAATGACAGTGGCAATGAGACGCAGTTCCAGTTGCATGTGAGCAGACCAGAGCTTCTGGTGGAGAGAGGACGTAGTTTGCATTTTGTTTGTATTTCTCCCTCATGTTCTTAATTCTCTCCCACTGCAGCTCCAGTGACAGTCTCCCAGTTTATTCTGACACAGAGGGATGACAGTAGTCTTTCTGTTTCTTGGCTTGCCCCACGGCAGCGCAGCCGGACCTCAGTGGAGTATGAGGTCATGTTCTTTGAGAAGGTAAGGCCTGCCTGCTTTGCTCCTCCCCCTTTCACCCAAAGGAGTAGAAGTGTCCTCTTGTTCCTGCATTTGTGACTTGATCCTGTTTGGTTCCTGCAGGGAGAGGAGGCACGTTACACAGTGAAGCACCTTCTCGAGCCGAATGTCACCCTGAGAGACCTGCAGCCAGACACGGCCTACCTGCTCCGTGTGAGATCCATCACACCCCTTGGGCCTGGGCCCTACTCCCCAGAGCAGGAATTTCGCACCCTTCCACCAGGTAAAGGACAAGCACTGGTCTCTCACCTGGGAGAAACTCACTTCCCCATCAGATTGTACATTCTCATGGTACATGGATCTCCTTCTGTGTTCTGCTGGCTGTAAGGCAAGACACCACTCTCCTGCATTCCTTGTCACCAGAGCCAAGCCTGTTGCTTTGTAAAGACAAAAGGCGTTTTTCTTGTTTCCTTGCTGTCTTACAAAATTTGCTTGCACTATCCCCTTTAGACCTGATGGGTCTCAGTGTTGTACTGGCACGATACTTAACCCGACCTTCATTTAGTTCTTTAAAGACATTTTAATTTTGGCTAATGTTTCTAAGTTTGAATGCTGGTCAAATGATTACCATATGCCTCCTTTTGTGTGCCAGTTACTTGTGAAAAGGAGAACTCAGAGGACCTCAGCACTATTTTTTCCAGCTTTATCAGTTCCACTGTGTGTAGTCCAGCTCCTGAATGTAGCTCTGCCCAAAGAGATGGCATGTGCTGCTAAAAAAAGTTCTTCACCAAAGTACAATGTGTAGAAGGCCAAGCTGTCTGGGCCACAAGAAGACCTTTCTCCTGTGTCAAAGGAAATCTTACATAGGCCTGACATTCCAACCTCCTCTTTCCCTGGGCTATCCAGAAACTTCTCCTTAATCTAAAGTTTTCTGTAATGGAATTTGCTCTCTCTTCATTCCACAGACTCCTGTTGACCCTGTGGATAAGTTTAGAAATACATGTATTGAAGTGCTGCATTTGAAAGACTAATTTTATTGTAATGAAATAAGGACAAAAGGAAGAAAGCTAAGGCGTGCCTTAATGTAACTAGTTAAAACAACAGTGTAAAAGCTGATAAGGAGTTGGGATACCATTACTGGAATATAAGGGTTGGGCCCTTTTTGGCACCAGGAACTTCTGGTAAAATCTTCATGAAGTCACAGTGACAAGTGATGGTAACAAAAATGATGTTTAACCAATTAAATAATGTACGGCAAAGGCCCTGTAAAGAGATGTAAATTAGCATGCACAATTGTTTTGATTAAGAAAGAATAAGTTAGAAAATACATTTATCAATATTATGCTTTATTTCAAATGAAAGTTGATCACCTTATCATGCCAAGACAGAGGTATTTTGAATATGAAAGGGATTAAAAAGAAGTGCTAGCAAGGTTTCAGTTGATGAGGGTTCTTGTTTGATAGTAGTAGGAGCATTTTTTTAGCTGTTATAGTCTAGGAATATTAGTGTAGCAGGATTTGCAGGGAGTAGCAATTTTATATTTAAATCTTAATTTGATAATTTAGATCCCTTAAATTCCTGCAGAAGTCCTGTGTATCTAAAAGCTTGTCCATGTTATTAATAAAGACACTATTTCACCTTCCAAATCTTAGCTTTTTGATTTTAACAAAACAAAGGACATTAGCTCTGTCTCTTGATTTCTGCTTAACTAAGCTGGTGATTTTTAGTAATTTTAGTGGGATGAGCCAGAGGAAGAATAACTAGTGCTAATTAGGCTTTATGGATGCTGACCATTGGACTAGATGTTAGGAAACACTTCCCCACACAGTTCTGTGTATCATCTGTTCCTTGTTTTAAAATCTGCTCATTTATTTTAAAAAAAAAATTATTTGGGGATTTTTTTTCTTCCGGATGTTTTCCTAAATCTCTTTTGGGAAAATATTAAAAAGATGTAGATTCTCATTACATCTCCATTAATGCACTTGAAGTTCTTTTTTTTTTTTTTAATTATGGAAAATAAATTTTAAAAAAGCAGCAGAGGTAATATAGCATTTTCTCTGATGCATTCAAATGTACNACCTGAAATTTTTTTTTTTTTTTTTTTTTAATTATGGAAAATAAGTTTTAAAAAAGCAGCAGAGGTAATATAGCATTTTCTCTGATGCATTCAAATGTACTTTGTGGAAATGCCTAGCTTTAGCTTGAGAACCTAATAGATAAGAAGACAGCCTGTGTTATGTGAACGCTGTCTGAAAGCTTTCCAGTCACAGAATGAAACCACCTGATGCTCAGTTTTGAGAAACAGGAATATGATAGGCGGCTGCAGGTTTGTAAGTCAGTGCTTGTTTCAGGAGTCCTAAGTAGTGAGGGGCTTTTGTTAAGGTAACTAGGCAAAGGACCAGCCCCAGGTATTGATGGGAGGGGAGCATGTAATTAGTTTCATAAACAAGAAGAGAGCCACTTCTGACTGTTGGGGAAAATCATGTCTTTGTTTTGTCATAGTTTAAATCAGCTACTGAGCAGGAAGAGGGGCCTGATCTGAAACTATTGTTGGAGAGGATTGGAGGAAGGGAGGGAAGGAACATCTCTTCTTCATTTTTGAAAATGTCATGGAATTTAATTAGGAAATCAGACATAGGGATGAATTACTCAACTGGAGGACCAAGATTATAGATAAGAGTCAACCAGATAACCACCAGAAGGTGCTCCATGCACATGAATAACAGTGTGATAGGCCTCCCATCTGGTGGCTCTGCTGCCTGGAAGACAAGTGGGTGTAACTTGCCTAATGCCATTTACTGGTAGAAGCTGGCTGGTGTGTTCCAGACAAATAGATATTGGTCTCTTAAGTGACAGGGCCTCTCTCTTTGTTTCTGCAGACACGGGAGCTCTGTCTGGTGGAGTCATCGTCTCTATTATCTTCGGAGTTCTCCTATTTATTGGACTAATTGTGGGACTTCTCGTGTTTCGGCGGAAGTAAGTATTGATTTTGGGTATTGGAAAAGGTGTTGATGTAGGAATAGCTGAGCTGAGCTATGGGAGCTTGAGAAGGGGAGGCCCTGATTTCTCACAGGATATTGTACAGGTAGAGGTAAGTTAGAGAAGAAAAACCCCAGTGTGCTGCAGCAAGTTGGAAAGGGTCTCAGGAACTAATTTTGAGTAGCAGGGTTGGAGGGATTGGTATTGTAAGACAATGCTTGCTGTTGGGAACAGAGGAATATGTCATGATTTCTCAGTTTTCTGAGAAAATAATCCAGCAATATCATATTGTTATCATGACAGAGGGATAAAAACATGTTAGTGCAATCATTTCTATAGCTACTGACCAGTTGAGTGGTAATACACGTATCCAGTCATTTCAAACCATTTTTCATATACCATTACTGTTGGGGTCCTCTGCCCATATACAGAATTCTGCTTTCCTTCTCAATGTCTATAAGGCTGCTATTGCTTGGTTTTGAGATGATCAGATATTCTACTGAAAGCTTACAGAAAACATGAAATAAACAGAAATTTGTCTGTAACTCAGCACAAAACTCCCTGTATGAAAACAAAGCTCCATTTCTAAACGTTGATGAGGCATCACATTTTATTGCCAGCTGTACTTTTCCAAGTAGGTGCAGTGTCTGGTTCCACTTTGCTCTGTGCTACCCTGAACTCTGTCCCTAACCAGCTAGGGCAGACACCTCAGAAGTCTTGCTTTGCCCTTTGCTGTCTGCTGACCATTTTATTTTCATGACTCTTTCTGGTGTTCCAGGAGGGCTCGTCGGAGACACGCACGGCCAGATTACAATACTTCAGGCTTTGAGCGAGGTGAGCTTCAAAGGGGTAATAAAACCAGGGGGAAGCCTAGAATGTGTTGGCAGGAATGAAAAGAAACTTTAGTTTGAAACCGGACACTGGCATGGCTTTTCTGATATAATTTGCCTCTTCTCAAAACAGTTCTACTCTTCAACATAGGTTTGGTAGATTTTTTTACTGCCATTGTTAGAAGCCCATGAATTCTCTTCTGCTTTTGTAGTTATGCTTTAAAAAGGTTGTCCAGAGGTTAATTTGTTCTTTTGTTTCCCTGTACCACAGAGAAGGTGTGGCTGAAACCCTACGTAGACCTGCAACCATATGATGACCCCAGCAGAGGGGTGCTGGAATTCACTAAGGAACTGGATGTCTCTTGTGTCACTATGGAGAATGTGATTGGAGAAGGTGGGTTACTCATTGCTCTCCCCATCTTTTAGTTTCCCCACACTGCTGTTTTGCTGCCTGTCCTCGAGTTCATCTGTGACATCTTGCCTCTGGTTATCTTCAGGGGAGTTTGGGGAGGTCTATCGTGGGTCCCTGCGGCTCCCGGGGAAGGAACGTATTGTGGTTGCCATCAAGACTCTGAAGTCAACATATTCAGACTCACAGTGGTGGAACTTCCTGCGTGAAGCAACAATTATGGGGCAGTTCAATCACCCAAACATTGTGCGTCTGGAAGGAGTTGTCACCAAAAGTAAGTGTGTGTCTGTGTGTGAGAGTCCTGGGACGAGAGCAGAAACTGGCACATTTCTCTGGCCTTTCTTAGAGAGTTTGCTGTGAGGGAGGCTGTTCTGGGATAAAACAGGCATTGTGATGTTAGAGAATGAGGAAAGGAGGAGAGGTATGGATTTCCAGCAGAGTCCTGAGGCAGTGTCAGGAGAGATCTAGGGCTGGTGAGTAGATGAGAAGTTGGGATAGTGTGAGGGATGCTGCAGGGTCATATGTGCAATAAAAGGAAGAGTACAGGATCATTGGGAGATGTGTAAGGAGAAGGGACAGCCAGTGTGCCAGTGGCGGTGTTAGCTGGGGTTGGATATGGTTCTCTGTGTGGGGGAATATGGAGAGCATTGAAAAGCATGAGTAGGAGAATTTGAAAAAAGCTGAAACCCTTTTGTCTTCTCAAGGGAGGCCAATGATGATCATCACTGAGTATATGGAAAATGGAGCGCTGGATACCTTCCTCCGGGTGAGAAACTCCAATCTGTAATAGGCTTGTGTACTGCCAGAACTTGCACTTGACCTGGATTTAGGGCCATAAAATAAAACTAGAAATATGATCCAGACATTCACTTACCTTCTGCTCACTGACATTTCCAGTGTCAGCATCAGAAGCTTAATGCCATCCAGTTTGTTCAGTTACAAGAGTGGCGTCTTTGGTAGTTGAAATGCAGCTGCTTAATGATGACTGGAGACCACTACCAGTCCCTTAATGAGAACCTGGTGGGGCCTTTGGGCTGCAGCATTGCCTTTTTTGCTTGATCACCACTGTCCACTTTTGTATATTGATAAGGTCAGTGACTAGAAACCAAGCGGATCGATGTCACTTCTCTCACTTCTTCTTCCATGCAGGAGAATGAGGAAAAATTTAGCCCTGTGCAGCTTGTGAGCATGCTGCAGGGAATAGCCTCTGGCATGACCTACCTTTCAGAACACAATTACGTGCACAGGGATCTGGCTGCTCGCAACATCCTGGTAACACGCAGTCTCCAGTGCAAGGTGTCTGACTTTGGTCTCTCCCGAATTTTGGAGAATGACGCAGAGGGAACCTACGAAACCAAGGTAACTCAAACCCAGTCTTTCAGCCTTGTAAATTAACTGTAGGCTCTAGGGAAAACCTGTAGTAAAATTGCAAGTCATGATGCAGATGGTTCAGAAGGTGGTGATTTTGTCTCTGGAGTCCAGGTTGATTTTGTCTGCTAAGAAATTCAGAGCGACTGTGGTGTTAAAATGAGGAGCAAAATAAGAGGTCTGACCTCTTGGACTCAGTTTCTAAATCTAGCTTTAAAGATAGCCTTGCTTGATCAGAGTTTTAGACTAGAGTCATCTCCATGTCTCTTTCAATGAAAGTTCCAGTAATTCTCATGTGTGGTGTCCTTCAAAGCAGGGCTGTGACTGGTGTCAGGCTCTTTACTCCCACAGCAGAGGTTTTGTTTAGCGTTTAAGTGAACAGAGGGCTTAAACTCATTTACTTTCCAAGAATATTTCTCTCCTTTTGAGAAATTTCCCTGGGGTGGTTACATGTCACTTCAAATGAAGTGGGCCCAATCTCTGAACCACTTTGTAAGGTCCTTGCATGAAAACACTGGAGAAATACAACTCAATGATACATGCTGGATACACTATGTTTCTGCTCTTTTACAGGGTGGTAAGATTCCTATCCGATGGACAGCCCCAGAGGCCATTGCCCATCGCATTTTCACCTCAGCCAGTGATGTCTGGAGCTTTGGAATCGTCATGTGGGAGGTGCTGTCATTTGGTGACAAGCCATATGGGCACATGACCAATCAAGAGGTAACAGACACTGAGTTCAAGGGTTGATTTTAAAAATAAATGAGGCATGTGGGCACAACTTTTGTAGATATCCCTACGCCTGCAGTCTTGACTTTCTTTTCAATGCATAACTACTGTGTTTCCCTCCCTGCTAAAAATCAGTGCAATCAAGTTGAGGGCAATAAGTATTGAGGTGTCAACAGCAATAAGCCAAATTAAAGAGTGGTTAAATCAGCCATGGCATTTGGATCTGGAGATTCTCTCTATTGGTTTTGTTTTCTCCTTCCTCTGGCACTGGTGCATTATGTCTGGTCTCATTCTAGGCTCAGAACATGAGCCTAGAAAATTATTCCTCAGAGTCTGGTTCCCCTTCTCTCACTGTGCCTGTGCCAGGACCATTTGATCCTTGCTTGTCCTCACTTCTCATGAACATGTCCTGAGTGGCAAATAGGAGCTGAACTAGCAAAGGATGAAAATCCATGCATATGCCACCTCACTTTTTGTCATACCTTAAGTCTCCTGATGCTGCCATGCTGCCCAAACCCTGTATCATACACGTGTAATCTGCACCAGCCCCTCCCTGGCTGCACATTGTGAAGTGGTGAATGGTTGCTTCCAGAGGCTCCTCTTCTGCACCCTCTGCTCTTGGCCAGATTTCTCTGTGTCCTCTGTGCAGGTGATGAAAAGCTTAGAGGATGGGTACCGGCTCCCCCCGCCTGTGGATTGCCCTTCTATCCTCTACGAGCTCATGAAGAGTTGCTGGTCTCACGATCGGATGAGGCGGCCTCATTTTCAGGAAATCCGGGCCCAGCTGCAACATTTCATCTCAAGTCCCCAGCTCCTGCGGCCTGTGGCAGACTTTGATCCCAGGTAAGCAGGCTGTCACCAGAGGAGGGGGGGTTAACTGGGACACTTCACCTCCCTGTCCCCACCAGGAGGAGCAGCAGTGTGAGCAATGCAGACTGGAAACATGCACCTTGAGTGCTCTGTGTGCAGAAGATAGTGGTCATCTGTGTCTCCTGGTGACAGAGGGCAGTGGCCTGCTCTGGCCTCACTGTGCAGTGCGCAGATTAGTTGGCGCAGCCTTGGCAGAGGGCGCTTGCTTCCCCTTTGGTTGTGGTCTCCTAGTGCTGTGTTTGCCTGGCTGACGAAGGGTTTCTGTGTCTCCAGGGTAACCCTCCGTCTCCCCAGCTGCAGTGGGTCTGACGGGATCCCCTACCGATCCATCCCCGAGTGGCTGGAGTCCATTCGCATGAAGCGCTACATCTCCAACTTCCGCACTGCCGGCCTCGACACCATGGAGTCCATCCTGGAGCTCACTGCCGAGTAAGTGCAGGCCAGGCCCCACCAGGCGCCTCAGGCTGTGCTACAGGCAGCTGTGCTCATCCCTGTGCCATCTGAACAGGAACTTACAGTTACTTGGAAGGCCCCTCTCCCATCCTTCTCCATGCAGTTAAATGGAAGAGGACTGGCTTCTTGACCTAAAAGGGAAGAATCAGCCCAGAAATGGGAGCAGCCCAAACTGTGAGACTAATTCCCCAACTATCCATGTTCCTGCTTGAGGCTCTTCAGGGGTCTTCAGCTGCTCTGAACTCATATCAGACACAAACAGCAAGGGGAAAAGAATAGATGGCAAACAGATCTCTAACCTGACCGTCTCCCAGCCCTTGTAGGACTTTGTAAGATAATTTCCTTGCCACAAACTCCATACAGAGTAGTGATATCACCCCCACTCTATCAGCCAGGCACTGTTGTATCATAGAGCAAATCTTTCTGGGCTACTCAGAAGGACTCAGAACACAGCTGTGTTATTTTGTCAGGGATGTTCAGCCAGCTCCAAGCAGGGCAGTTACATAAAACGAATGAGCAGTCACAGACCTGCTGAAGAGTTGAGACATGGCCCCTATCACAAGCTGATTTAATCACAAGTCCTGATTTACTGGGAGCACAGGACTAGTCATGAGGTGGAAGAGGTCAGTTGACTGAGTGGCAGAGGTAGCCAGGGAAGGGCAGGAATATCTGGAAGTTTCTTCCCTCTAGAGAAAAGGTAGGTGTATTAGGAGGCACTGAGGCAAAGGAAGATTTCTGAACTAATGCCTGGTAACTGTTTCTGCCCTTATCCACACCCTCATCCCTAAGGAACAAGAACAGCAATTAATTTTTTCCTTTCTTTTCCCATTTCCTTCAGGGACTTGAAACAGATGGGAGTGTCACTTCCAGGCCACCAGAAGAGGATCTTGTGCAGCATCCAAGGCTTTAAGGAGTGATCAATCGTTGCATTCTTAAGCTTGAAAAATGCCCATCCTTACCAGATATCACTTGGAATCATTCCTATGGCAATTGCTTCCAAATGAGTGACTGGACAAGCAAAGCAAAACAAACAGAACTGAAAAAGCTCATGAGGCAACACCACCTGCTCTCATTTCTGTTCCCCCTTGCTTTAGCTCTACAGCAGCCATCAGTATGTTTCAGAGCACTGGTCTTGGAAACTATTCTCTGTCTTCTGCTGTCCACTTTGTGCAGCACTAAGCAGGCCCTGTAGTCCACATCCTGGAGTTTCAGACCCTCAGTGTATCACATGGAATACAAAGTGGGTGGAGGGTGGTGGATAATGTTTTAAGATTGGAGATGAGGGTTCAAGATAGACTGGGACATTCAGGGAGCAGGCACAAGAATATGGACAGGTAGAGACAGGGCTCGTTCTCTCCTTGGCATACATTCCTTCTCACTTCAGCACCCTTCTGTCTTTCTTATTTTGCATCAGGAGCAAACTATTCAGTCCTTCACAAGGCTGCTGGTAAGGCATGTATTTTTTAATGCAGCTGTTCTTGCTGCATTGGTGGTGAACACCACCCTATGGTGTACTTCTTTCTTTGGAGAAGAAACTGGGAGCAGAAGCACACCCCACTGTAACTTCTGATCACATCACCTCAGCATGTTGCTGTTTTGCACATGCACACTTCAGAGGGGAGATTTACATCTCTCCAAACTGCTTAATACTTTTTTCTTATGCTGTGGACAGAAAACCCTTTACCCATTTTTCTCTGCCCCTTTTTAAAAGAGACAATAGTCTTGTTTGGCTGGAATTGGGTATTTGTAACAGAAAAATGTATAGGTGGTCTGTCTTACTCCTTCTCTGTGGAGGAAATATTATTTATCAGATCTCAAAACAGTTATAGTCTGTAAATAATATTTTGTAAATAAAACTGTGGCAGAGCAGGCTGTTCTGGAATTCATTGGCTTATTTAAAATGTGACCTTTAGCATCCATATCATGAGTCCCAGCAGGGTCCTTACATCTCTCTTTAGTTGTTTCAGCCAATGGTCTGTCCATTTAACTGCAGATGTAACACAGAAGTGCAATTGCATTAGGATTAAAAGATACCTTTGCAGCTGGTCACTTCAGATTTTTTTCTTTGAACCCATTTACAGGCATATCTACCTAACATCCAAGTCCATTGTTTTACAGATCCTGTGATTATTCCTAAATCATAAATATTAGCAACTACTGCTGTGTTTGATGAAATACGTGTGAGTGGTACTTCTTTCTCCTGCAAGCTAGACTGTCGAGGAGAAAGAAAAATTCTCACTGATGTTCCTAAGACTTTCTCCCACTTGGGAAGAGTAGCTACCTCAAGATTTATTTTTCGAGTCTACGTTGGTGAAGGTGGGTGCTACACATTCAGCAATGTGACTTCCTTGAGATAACAATGTTTCCATGACTGTATAATGCTCTAAATTCTTAAGGCTACAAATTAACACTGCTGCTTCTGGGAAGGCCTTAGATGACAGGAGGGCGAAGAAGCAGAGACCTAAAGAGCTGCAACCTGATCAAGTACTCAACACAGACCACAGCAACTCAAGTCACTGTAACTATAGCAAGAGTGAGAGCTGAAAAGCAAAGCTCTGAGTTTTTAGTACGGCAGTCTTAGTAACAGATGTGTTTAACATGAAGTACAGATAACTAGTAAAGTTGCTACCTGGCAGATACCCAGGCTAGCAGATAAGCCCTGAGGAAGCTGACACAAGATCATGAGCTTGTGTCATGCACATATAAACTTTGGCCTGTCACTGCAGGTGATAGAGAAGTGGGAGTGGTTGATACATCAGATACTTGTGCTGCCAGGCAGAGGGACCTTAATAGGGGGGAGAAATGAGAAGAGAGGAGATTCAGGAAGTTGAACCAAGGGAAATGCAGAGCCTCTTGACTGGGGAGGAAGAGTCTCAAGCACCAGTACAAGCTTGGGACTGGAAGGCAGCTTTGTAGGAAAGGACTTGCAGGTCATTGTGAACAGGAAGTTGCACCTGAGCCCTTTAGCAAAAGAAGACAACAGTACCTGGGCTACATTTCAGCAAATGCATCACCAGTAACTGGAAGGAGGCAATAAGTCCTCTTTATTTAAGCATTGGTCAGACACCTGAAGTGTTGTGTCCAGTTCTGGGGTCCCCAGTACAAAGAAGGATATAAACTTAATGGAGCAAGTCCAGTGAAAGGCCACTGTAGTTTTGAAGGGATTAGAGCATCTGACATACAGGGAGAGGCTGAGACAGCTGGAGGCTGTTCAGTCTCAAGAGGAGAATATTTGGGTGGCTTTTATCATTGTGTACAAATACCTGATGGGAGTAAAAAAGTAGCCAGACACATCTCAGTGGTATCCAGTGAAAGCAGCAGCAGTGAGAACACACCAAAATGCAGTAAATTCCATTTGAAGGTGAGAAAAAAAAGTTGTTAATGCTGGAACAGATTATCCAGGTTTCATCCTTTAAGGTATTAAAAAGCAACCTGCTCTGGCTGACCCTGCTCTGAGCAGAGAGGTCCCCTCAAACTTCAAGTGTTAGGAGCTGCTGAATCAGCTGCCCTGTTAGAGAAGAGGCTGTTCAGTTCCATGTCCTCAGGGTACAGCCAGTAGCAAGCCTGAGCATGTATTCCCAATAGGCACTCACGCACAGAAAATCCCCGAGCCTATAATGTGTGCACGGATATAAACGCGCACACGCTGTACATGACTGGCCGGAGGCAGAGAGCACAGCAGACATGCAAGCACAGCACAAACAGCCTAATCCTCTTCCCAGCTCTGGCTGATCAGGATGAACCTGTTAGAGGGAAGCACACGATGGATCCCTCTGGTGCCCAACACCAGCCATCCTGCAGCTGGCTCCACACCCTGGAGCCTGAGCTGCTCTCCTCAGTTGCTGGCACCAGGATAAGCAAATCCTCCAGGCCTGCAGCCCTGCTGCAGTGGTGGGCAGGCAGACATGCACACACACACACACTCTGGAGCCTTCCAGGAGGCAGCCTTAGACATTGCCTCTACCCAGCTTCTGGCTCCAGGATGCCCTGATCTCCCAGTATCCTCACACACAGATGCAAACTCTCCTCTTTCAGCTGCTCTCCAGACCCAAGAGTAGCTCCTGGGAGCTTGAGCAGCTGATTCACATCTTCAGAGCATTTAGCCAGCCCCACAGCTATATCAAGTCCTGGCTCTCAAATCTCTTACCTTACTCACCAGCTACTCTGACTTGATTTTGCTGGCGGTAACACAAGGACGTACACACCCACGCAATATGCGTGCACCCAGGTCTGTCCAGTTGCTGGCATTTAGATCCACTTGCACAGAACAGATTCCATGCACACGGAACCAAAAAAACCCAGCTATTATGAAGACAGGACAGACAACACTGATGACACACAGGGCATGGCCAGACAAGCGTACTGTGTACGTGCAGCCACCTCCTTCTGTGCCCTTTTCCTGTTGGTTTTTCCCATGGTGCTCCTCATCCTTGATCACTCCTGTTTCCTGCCTTTGATCTCCTCCCCACACTGCCCATGCCCCTCAGAGGGGAAACCTTCCTTTAACCCACGAGGTAATTCCATCCCCACTGACTGCCCTGGGTAGGTCTCCTACCCAGACACCATGGCTGTGGTCCTCCAGTAGCCCTGGGAAGAGCAGCATTAGTGCTTCTCTACCCCTCCATTGTTCTCTGCACTCCTTGGTGTTTGTGGGCACAAGCTTTTAATAACATGGTCTAGAAACAACCTCTCACAACATTGCCTACAAACTAGCAACAACTACAGTAAGAAAAATAAATGCATGATTTATTCCCTACTCATTCTATAGAAAACCTCAAGACATTTTCTAGATTAATTTGCAAGGAGTCAATTAAGATTTTCCCCAAACTGGCAAGAGATCAAGAGTAGGTTTCAAGTCTCTGAAGTGTAGAAACATTGGTGCTTACCACAAAGAGGAGTTTCACCTGCAGTGACCATCACAGTACCATGCTTAGAACCACAAACACTTTCTGAGAAGCAGTAAGCTAGGGGGAAAGCAAACAAAGTGTGCACTTTTACTACAATCCACTTCCATGTCACTGGAGTACCCACCTCTGAGTGATACATGAAGCAGACTACTACAATACTGCTGTACAGAACTGCAGTCTTCACTGCTTTAAGTGAGAGCTATTCTTCAGGCACAGAAAAATAGAAGTCTGGAAAGGAGACCAAGAGGTGGAGAGAGAAAGGCCACGTTCAGACTCCTGCTCTCTGGAGGCTGGGTGGAATAGCCTTATATACATTTGGCAATGTATATAAAAGCTATACAACAGCAGCTCTAGTGCCAAAGACAGCAACTCTCACGGGTGGCTGAACAAATACAGCAGACACAGGTTAATGGAAAAAACCCACACATTTTATTGAATGCAAACAGTGGTTGGACAGTGTTGTTATTCAAAAGGTTTGTTCAGTTTGAGACAGTTTCTAGTCCAGGAAATGGGGCTCGGTGCAGTTAACACTTAGAGCCAGACAGTACATTGCAATTACACTGCAGCTCTCACCAACAGCAGTGAAAGAAACCCTACAGGAACAGGAGACATTCCTCAGTCTGCTGAATGCTCCTCCGTGCACGGAGATGCCTCTTCACCATGTGCTGCCCATCCTTACCACGGCCTTTATTTGTAAACATGCATTCTTTGGACTGCTTTGCTACTCTGGTTCCCAGCCTGGCTGTCCAGAAACCGCACTGAGAAACAATTCATTTTGGGAAGGGGAAAAATATATATTTTTTTTTTTTAAAGAAAGTCTCCAAACTCAGAGTACTATTTCAAACACTGCCAGTTTAATCTGGCTAAGGAAAAAGATGACAAGACAGTTGATCAGTAAAATCCATTAGAGACAGAAAAGCTACAGCAGGTTAGCTTTTTCCAGCAACAGTAACAGATTCCCACTACTTTCTGCCTCCACACTCTAACCCAGGTGAGAGAGCAGGCAGAGGAAGACATCCTGACAATGAGGTGTCACAAGATATAAAATAAAAGACAAAAGTGGTGCCGAGACACAGGCTCCAACCTTCTCAAGTCATATCATTGTTCTTGGCTCCATGGAACTGAAGAATGCTCTCTGCCCTTCCCAGCACCTGCCACCAGGTCTTTCTTCCTTCTTCCACCAGGCGGTGGTGGAGGTCTGATCTTTGTCCTCCAGAGTCTTGAGGGAGCAGCGATTGTGCACTCACCTTGATCACCGCCTCCAGGCTGGAATACCGTGGCCAGGAAGCGGTGACAGGAGAAGAGGTCCTTTCTTGGTGGGTGTGCAGAGTGAAGTCTAGGAGCAGCGAATCCTACATGAGTAAAAAACTGCGCTGGCATAGTCTCCATTGGTAGCAGTCTGCCTTGTCAGGCAGAGGGGCAAGACAATGGCAGGGAGGGGAGGAGCACTGAGCACGGGGGTCTCGGGGAATGCCTGTTCCGAGCTCCTCAGCGCGCCGTTTTCGCACGGACGGTGTGACACTTGATGCACAGCACGTGCCCATCCAGAGGAAAGCACCCATTCTCGTCTGCTTCAATGGACAAGGGCTTCCCACAGTCCTAGACAGCAAAAGAAGAGGGAGAGAGCTCAATGACGGCCAAGAACAGGCTGAAGGCATTCAAAGACGTAAGAAATGCCCCACGGGGTCAGGATAATTGCTCACAGCCCACTGCTCTGTCCCTGGTGGTGCTAAAGGGAGATGCTGTTTTGAGGGGAGAGCAATGCCAGCAAGTTCCCCTCCTACAGACAGCTGACGTATTGGGATGCTAGAGCATGCAACAACCCTGCATAGTCCCTGTGTTCATGCCTGTGAATGTCCTTTTCATACCTTTTTCTGAACATGCTTCAAAAACACTACAGATTAATTCAAAACAACTCTGGTGTTTGGTCAGCACAGATAACAAAGGTGCCCAGTTGCTGGTGATGGGCACGGGAGACATGGGAGGAGTGGGGCCACCAGGCTTACCTCACACTTGTAACATTTCATGTGGAAATTTTTCTCCAGTGCAACAACACGCACTGTCTCATCCTTTCCAGGCTCTGGCATGATAGGTTCACTACAGACTGAGCAGCGTGGAGCATACTTCCTGCAACACAGAACCATGGAGGAGACCATGACCACCGTGGTGACATTCAAGGCAGGCTTCTCAGTGCTGTTCAACGGCATTAGCAGCAGAGGAATAATACAAGTTTAGGTGGAAAGACATCTTAATACTTTGCAGACTCATTTTTAACTCCATGTCTGACAGACGACGTGGGCAACGCAGCCCCATACTGCAGCAAAGAGAAGCAGGGGTCAGGGAATCTGCCTTCTCTCACACACCACATGCACGTGCTCTCTCCATACCTGTGGTAGTCATCCACACAGTGAGGCTGGTTGGACTGGTCCACAATAAAAGAGGTCCCCTCCAGGGGGGTATGGCACATGACGCAGGTGAAGCACTGGGGATGGTATGAGTTACCAGTGGCCTTCAGCATCCGGTCTGTGATGGTCTGCTTGCAGACACTGCACTTTTCCAAGGTGCTCTGAGCCCAAAGAAAACAAGTAAGACACATGAATCCAGTCTCTCACCACTGTGAGGCTACACCACAGAAAGCAAAGATGGAAGAAGGAAGGGAAAGCAAGAGAGAACAACCACAGCGAGCTCAGCTCTCTCCAGCAGCTTTCACCCCAGTGACTCACAGCATAGCAGTCCTCGCAGAAGGGCTTCTCATCTACATTGTAGAACTGCTGCCCCTGCAGCTGCTTCTCACATTTGAAGCAGGTGAAGCATTCCACATGGAAGAGGCGGTCCAGGGCCCTCACAGCTGGCTGGGTTCGTGACAGGGGCTTCCGGCAGAAGCCGCAGAGCTCTGTCAGTGGAAGAGGAAAGGATCAGAAGAGATGAAAACCCATCACAGTCTTAATCCTAATGCTGGCCATTGAGGGCACACACCAGAAGTTGCAGCCTCTGCTGTGGGGGGATGCTCCATATCCTTCATTAGTTTCTGGGTCAACTTCTCCAGCTCTTCTACCTCCTTCATTGTCAGACAGGAATTCCCCTTAGGTGGATCTGCACTGGAACCTGTGGGTCTATGCTGCAGGAAGAGGACACATTTAATACCAAAGGACAGACTCCCTCCCATCCTGTCCCTAAACAAACCTATTTCTCTTGCCTTTATAGGTCCTCTCTGTTCATCTCTAGGAACAATCTGCCATCCACTGTGCTTGATTCTTTTCCAACTCTACATGAAGTCCTCCACCACTAATTCTACAGTTACATCTCTCTTTCAGACAGGTAACAGCCTCCTCTAGCCTGGGACAGATCCATCCCCATCCTCCCAACTTCACTCCCAAGGTGCCTGTCCAAAGACACCAGTCCCATGGCTCTGTCCCTTACCGTGTCTTTTGCAGCAGCAGGTTGTTCTGTTGGGCGTGGCTTCTCCTGCACTTGGGGTCTTTCCCTCTGCTGGGCATAGGTGAAATTGGGGGGCTGTGGTCGAGAGGAGGGGCCTGAAGGTGAAGGGGCTGTGAACTGAGTCTGAAGGGAGGTAGGGTATCTTGTAGAAGTTGAGGAAGCCATTGGAACATTGTCACCTGACTTGGACACAGACTTAGGAGAGCCAGCAACAGGAGACGGGGTAAATTTAGGGGTAGGCTGAGCAGAAGGGAGAGAGGGGGGTGCAGGGACTGGTGCCTGGGGCTCCTTGCATTGCTGTGGGGCTGCCCATGGGGTTGGGGTGGGGTTCAAATCCACCCCAGGAGGCTTGAAAGAAGAGCTTCCACTTGGCTTTGGTGTGAACTTGGAAGGAAAGGAATGAGGAGTATCTTTGGGTGCAGATGGTATATCCACAGGGGCTTTTGGGGCCAGCGGTTTCTCCAGAGAACCTGTGGATCCTGGAGTTATCTGTAAAGAGAAGCAGCAGAGAGAAAACAGGCAGGTATCAGCAAGGCAGAAGAGAAAACATGCCATCTACAGCAGTGAGTCAGGCAGCAGCTATCCCAGACCCAGAACGCGAGGAGTTTCCACATTGTGACACGTTTAGCAGCACTGCCAAGTTGCAAGATCCGTGCTTTCCAGTCCTTCACCAACACTTCTGTGCTGTGGTTTATCCAGACATTTTAATCTTCAGTAGCACCCTCCTCACTACCTCTGCTCAGCAAACCAGTCATCTCCTCTTCTACCTGCAACATTCTGGACTGCTCACCCGGGATTTGAAGGGGTCATTCTTCTCCATGTCAGCCAACATTACAGACAGTGAGTCAATCTCAAGATCAATGCTGCTCAGCTTGCCACGTACCTACACCGCCATCCATGAGGAAAAAGGGAGCAGAGCATGTTACAGGGATAGCCAGAGAAATGGGTGTATCTTTCCCTTACAGTAGGGTATTTTGATACTTTGGACTGTGGTACAGATCTGCTCCTTGCTTTGAATGGATAAAAAGCTGGTGAGGATGAACAGGACACAGTCTCAGAAGTCGACAAAGAGTGGGAAAAGGCACAGACCAAGAAAGCTCTCAGACAAATTCAGGTAGGAAAAGACATCTGGATGTCTGTAGTCAAACACTGCAACACCAGGTTGCTCAGGGCCCTGTCCAGATGATTTCACAACATTCCCAATGATGCAGATTCCCCAGTCTTTCTAGGCACACATGCCAGCAATGAGCCACCCTTGGAGTGGAACAGGGTTTTCTTCTGTCCAAGAGGAATTTCCCTTGCCACAACTTCTGTCCATTGTCTCCTGTTGAGTCCAAGTAAGAAGAATCTGTCTTCTCTCCAGCCCTCCTTTAGGTACTGCAGACTCCAGTCAGACCCCTGCCTTGGCAGCCTCTTCTGCTCCAACCCCCAAAGGCTGCCATGACCTTTCACTGGACTGCATCTCATTCAGTATTCCAGAGGGGTGAGCATACTGAAGAGCCCGACCGGATACAGCCCTCCAAGATGCAGCCTCACTGGCACAGAAGGGAGGAGCATTCACTGTCCTTGTCCTTCTCTCCCAAGCACAGCCCAGCGTGTGGTTGACCTTTACTGCCACAAGGACACATTGCTGGCCTGCATTCAACTCACTGTCCACCGGGAACCTGGCTCCTTCCCCATTGAGCTGCAGCCCAGCCAGCTGACCCTAACCTGTGCTGGCCCACGGGCTGGGAGCATTTCCTGCTTTCCCAGATCTCAGGGCTTCCCACTGCTGAGCTCAGACAGCGGTGAGAAGCTGTCCCAAACTCACAGAGCATCACACAGAAACCACACTTCCTTGGACCTCACTCACCTGTGGGGCAGGAACCTTGCTCACAGGTCCTTCGTCAAACATTGGTGGAGGAGGAGGAGGCGGAGAAGGAGGAGAAGGAAAAGCTTCTTCTGGGGCTGGTGGAAAAGGTTCTTCAAAGGGTGGTGGAGGTGGTGGAAATGCACAGTTTGAGGAGAAGCTTGCATCCTCCCCAGGTGGAGGAGGAGGTGGCGGTGGCAGGTCTATGGGGAAGAATGAGAATAAAAGCAACTTCAGATCATTTCTTACTCCTAGTCAAGAGCATTCTTGAAGGCATTGCAGCAAGCAGGATCATAGAACTAGAATGGTTTGGGATGGAAGAGACCTTAAAGAATACCTAGTTCAAGTCTCAGTGCCATGGGCAAGGATGCCACTCACTAGATCACAATATGCAGGTCATGGTCATCCAGCATGACCTCGAACACCTCCAGAAATGGGGCATCCACCTCTCTGGGCAACTTGTTCCAGTGCCTCACCACCCTCTGAGTAAAGAATTTCTGCCTGACATCTAATCTAAACCACCTTCTTTCAGTTTAAAACCCTTGTCCTTTTACTATCTCTACACAAATTCTCCATCTCCCTCTTTTTTATAACCCCTTTAAGGTAGTAGAAGGCCACAGTGAGTTTTCCCCAGAGCTTTCTCTTCTCTAGGCTGACAAATCTAAGCTCTCTCAGCACATCTTTCTAAAAGAGGTGCTCCTGCCCTCGGATCATCTTCGTGGTCTCCTCTGGATTCACTCCAACAAGACTGCATCTTTCTTGTGCTGAGGACCCCAGAGCGAAATGCAGCATTCCAGGGGTCTCACAAGAGTGGAGCAGAGAGGCAGAATCCCTCCCCATCTGCTGGTCACACCCCTCTTGACACAGCTCAGGATTCCATCAGCCTTCCGGGCAGGGAGCACACATTGGTTTCCCTGTACTCACGGGACCTCAGCAGCCATCAAGGACAACTGAACTCCAGAGGCTGTTTTTCACCTTGTCCAAAGCTTTTCATAATCATTCAATCTCTCTTCAGTAGCTGCTGCTATTAGTCACAGGGCAGAGTTGTTGTAGATCTGGGAAACACGTCTCGCTATGCTCTTTGCCACTCCTTGTCTCACTCCTCGGTCCCCAGCACACCCTTCTCTTGCCAGTAACTGGCTCAGATTTCTGAACACAGGGTAGCATACATGGAGTGCCTGTGGACCACCCAGGACCTTGGAGAGCCTGTGTTTTTACACGAAAATAAGCTGGCATCTCGCAGCAGGCAAGATGTAAGCACTACAAGAAACAAGTGGGGAGGAAAAAAAAAAGCAAGCTGGACCAATTGCCCTTTATGTGTATGAAGAATCTTTGAAACACCTTCATTTTTCTAGGGGGTAAAACTAGCTTTGATTTTTGAGGCTAGTATGTCTCCATATCCAATATACATTATGACATGAGAAATTTCCCAAAAACCTTTTAAGGCTGAAAGGCACTAGAGCACCTCAGTTTTCTAGGAAGCCCCATTGCTTCCACCCATTCATATTTACCAAAGATGCAGAACAGGCAAATCCAACCATTTTCTACTACAACACAGACAAATAAATGTGAATCCTCTTCCCTTCACCATGCAGGGGAGAAAGTGTCCTCTTATCAACCACACAGCGAAGATGAGGAGGTGTAACCTTCACACACCTTCTTTTAGACATCCACCTCTCTTCACAGGTAACTCCAGGGAGCAGACCAAGCTTTTCACTGCAGCCACTCCAAGTGCAGCTTTTAACAGCAATAATCAAATTGCCTCATCTTTATATCCAGCTATTGTCAACAGGCTTTATAAGGACTTCTCATCTGTAACCTAAGGGAGACGATACTGCCCTTTTAGAAAATGAAAGCCAAAATCTTATTTGCCTGTGGAATTCATAAACTGCCATGGTATGCAACACCTCTTCCAAGTCTTCTTGTGTTGCAGAAATTCTGCTGGGGGGAGGGAGTAATACTATGTTCTTTTTTTTTCTTTGAAATTACAGTTTGGGATCAAGCTTGTACACACTTGCCTTTTTGTTTATTGAAACCATAAGAAACAAAACCCCTGATCTGTTGTCACATTGTTTCAGATGCAGTAAAAGCCTGTTTTATGAATTATTCACAGGACAAGAAAGCTCCCCACAAAGTTGTTATACCAGATTTACAGAATAATCAATATTAGATATAACATTCCTACAGCAACACTAACTCAGCCATCCTGTCATTTAAGACAGAGTCCAACTGCTACAGCTCTGTATCATACCACATTTTGTTTGGGGACTATATAAGAAAGGCTGAAGGATTGAAGATATGCACCAGAGAAGGCTCAAATCAGACACATTTCTCTCATGGCTGAGTTTCGGTGGCTCATCTGTACTTCAGATGTGCTGCTGGCAGCCCTTACCCAATGATGACACAGCAGCTTATGACAAATGGTTCTTTTGCTAGTTTTTCTGTCTAGTTACTCCATAATGCCCACTTTAATGACAGGAGAAGCAGAGCAAGCAACATCTAGCGCTCCACTCACTGTATGTTGTTCTGTATGTTGAAAAATACTGTACTGTATGTTGAAAAATAATTTTTAACATCCATCGTCTACCTCAGGAACTATTTATGTCAGTTTGAGACCTTCTGACAGACACATCCCTAATCCAGACAACTACAGCAGAAAATAACAAGTCCTGAGATGGGACCTTGGTTTCCACAAACACAAGATTCCAGCCAACAACATACAAGAAATAGGTCATTAGACTTCGCTGGTACAATTTTAGGAGGCAGAAGCACCAGCATGTCCTTGTGACTTCAGAAATAGGAAAAATGGCTTAATTGTTTTTCTCCTCTAAGCACAGGACCAGTCTCCCTACCATCAGGTCAGCTGCCCACTAACTTAGCATGCTAGTATTGATTATTCTGGAAATAATCTAGTATTGATTATTCTGAAAAATATCCGTGCTGCAAGTCCTTGCTAAACAGTGAAAGAAAAGAAATTTAAACCAGCAGCTGGCATTCTCTGAACATGTGTGTCCCAACTGAGGCACATCCTTTACTTGACAGAGCCTTGGGGGAAACAGGCAGTATCAAGGATTAGCAAAGGGTCCCTACAGAAATTCGTGGTGGCCCCACGCTGATCATGAGCTCACAACCAGCAACCTGCATCTTGATGGACACAAAACCAGCCAAGCAACAAAACATGGAACAAAACAACCCACTCTACCACTGCAGGAAACAAAAAAAGGCCACACAAAAAAAGAAAGAAAGAAATAAGAAAACCACAGAGAAACAAGAAGTCACTCTACACAGGAAAACCCAACCCAAACCACTAGGAAAAAGCATAAAACTGTACAAGCCATACAAACTAAACTCTAAGTCTCACTTCCTGTTTATCGTCGCTGCCACTATTTTTTCATGCAATTATTTCTCCCTTCTCTTTTTCCAGCATGAAAGATGGCAATTGCAGAGTCCACAAGAAGGACAGTCAGAGATAACCAACCTGAGCTGGGACCAATCAACAAGAAGGAGAACAGCGTGATTCATCCCTATCAGGGTCAACTTTTCTGCAACATACTTGCTCTCAGGCACACTGGCCAGAAACTGACTGCAATTACACAACTGTGCACCCAGGGAATACTGTAAAAAGTCCACTGCATTCCTCCAGCATCAGTGCAGTGCAGGACAGCCTCTCTCCTCCTTTCCTAATGGAGATACTATGTACTTGGAGATCTCTTTCCAGTCCGTTTATCTCGTTATGGAACCTACAGCAAGAATATCCATCACCTACAGCAGTTATGCCCCTGTTCTCATATTCAGCCCAGCTACAAACCCCCCACTCAGAGAATTCAGAAATGCATATTCACATCTGCCATGCCAGCCTTCACCTACCTTCTGCCAGCAGGGACATGGGTGGTAATGGAATCTCCCCCACCTTCCCTATCTGAGCACGCTGGGCACCAGGACCAGGAGGTGGGGGCAGTGACGACTCTGACGCAGCCCCAGCCTTGAAGGGGTTCACCTTGGGTTTAGGGGCAACCACAGGTGCAAACTTCTTCTGTGGGTTGTAGAAGGAAGGGGTAGAAATGTTGATGCTGACTGTGGACGTCATGCGGGTCCCCGGGGCACCTGGGGAGGCCATCTTCTCAGCACCTAGCAGGAGAGAAGGAGGAAACCTACGTGAAGTCATCCTTGGGCCAGAGTGGAAATTAATGGAGAAGAATACGTGAAACAAAGGGATCCAGGAATTTAACTCAGGCCAGAGGCTGAGGTGCCTGAGCAGTGCACTTACAAGACCAGCACAGGAAAAAGGAAGAACAGAAACTGCAGACAGCTCGAATGAGCCATCACACTTCACCATTTCAACCCGGGGTGGCATTAACCACAAATGGGTTCTCGCAACAGAGAAAACCCAGATTTCCACTGCACTGGAGCCCTGCACCTGTGGTGACCAGAAGCAGGGTGATCTCCCGCACCCCAAAGGATGCCCGCAGAAGTGGAGTCAGCATTTCCTCTCCCCCATTACCCGATAACGCCAGCCGCTTCCTCTCGATGTCCCCTCTCCCCTGGCACCCCCACCCTTTACCTCCAGGCCCCTCCATGCCGCCGGAGCCCGCACGGCAGGGCGGGAGAGGCTCTCCCGGAGCTGGGCGATGCCAGCCGCGCCTCCTGCCTGCCCCGGCCGGGCTCCGCCGCCCGCTCCGCTCCGCCCCCGCCAGGAAGCGCTCCCCGGATGCCGCCGCCCCCGCGGGCAGCCAGGGGCGCGGGCAGCGCCCCGGCCCGCCGGACCCGCCCCGCTCCAGCCCAGGAGGGATGCCCGCCCGGCCGGGGAGCGGCGGCAGTCCCGAGGACAGGCGCATCGCTAGGGCTGCCCCGGTCCTGCGATCCAGGCCAGCGAGCTCACCCGTGCTACGAGCCTCCATGGAGCCAGACGCTTTGTTGTAAAGCCTGGCATGCCCATGGCCCTCCTAACACCCCAGCACAATAGGGCTGCCGTCAGCGCAGGGGCCCCGTGCCAGCTTTTCACGTTGGCATGTCCGAGTCAGTGCCCCTCCGCAGTGCCGGCCTCTCCCACGGACAATAGCAGCTGCTGCCACGGACAGCCCTGGTGCCACAAACATCCGCCCACCCCCGATTAACCTCTGGCTGCTGATAAGACCCGCACGCCCCCCTTTAAGCGCTCCCACGACTCAGTGCAGCGTGGCACGATGGAGCAGCAACCTGTTCCAGCTCCCCCAGGTCACAAGAGTGTCGCCACAACACGGACAAACAAAGTCCATGCTGCTGAACTTTTCCTTCCCTTTGTGCAGTGCTGATAAGATGCACACACTTGGACAACTCTTCTGGGAGTTTCAAAAGGAGAATGAGGCCACAACAGTAAGTAGGAGCCAAAAAGCTGTACTGAGAATTTCCCCGGATTCGGACTGGGAAAGGGCCAAGGCAGAAGTGTAATTAGCAAGGTCTGTCCTCACTCCTCCAAACTTTTAGGGGTCAACAGACTCGCCAGTCAGAAGGGACTGACCAACTCCCTCCATTCTGCAATCCCCACCAAGCTTCAGAAGCTGTTAAAAACACCTCCAGCCTTTCTTAAGAGACTTTTGCCTCATGCTCCACTATTTCACTAGGGTGTAATGAACCACTTGGCAGTAGTTCTACCAGATTTGACAGCATTATGAGCAGAACACTACAGTGGCAATGTCACTCCTAATCACGGGGCACACAGTCTGGGGACATTGGCTGCTTCGCAAAAAAACCCATTGGCTTTGCAACCAGCAGCTGCTATCTCCCCTAGCCCAAAGCAGCATGTTTCCCGGTATGCTGTGCTGCACTTAGAGCACTTTCTGCTCAGGGCTGTCTCCACCCAGCAGCTGCCCCTGCTCATCCTCACTTCTGGTTATCAGTGCACCCACACACAGACCAAGCGGGCTGAGAAAGCTTGGCCTTGCAGAGAGTCACCCCCTCCGGCCCTGGGGCGTTGCCAATGCCATCTAAGCCTTAGCAGAAACACACAGCTCACACGGCTTCTGTGGCACAGTTTGTGAGAGCTGTGGGAGAGGGAGTGTCACGCCAACAAAACTAATCTCAAATCTTTCTCATCCTCACACTTACCCCGAGGGGAGAGATTTTTCTACCTGCTGTAACAGCATTTAGGATGACTCAAGTGGAGCTATGAAGAAAGACGGCCCCAAAGGTCACAGTCAGGATACCTAAGTTGCCTCATACACTGTTTCTTTCCGAGAGCAGGAAGAAGTAGGACAGAACCAAGGGACACCCCCTTCAGCAAGAGGGTCAGTTCCCAGAAGGTCTCATGGTGGGTCTGCCACCTGTTATACATCCAGACAGCTTTCGCTTCTTTGATGTCATGACATCACTCTCAACAGCTCCACTGCTTTCCCGGGGTAACAAAAGCAGGAGGAACCTGAAGAAGCGGAGAGCTGAGTGACATTTTCACTTCTCGTCGTAAAAGCAGTTTGGCAGCAGCCATACTGGGAGCCCCTATAGCTCCACATATCATATCTGTACTTCCCTCATTGGCCAACTTCCTCCCAGCTGAGGGGAGCCAGAGAAGAACAAAAAACCCCCCAAAACATATCCAACAAAACCCCCAAAAACCAAACCAACAAAACAAAAACAACACCCTCGCCCCTCAAAAAACAAGACAAAACAAAAAAAAACCCAACCCCCCCCTCCCTCACAAACAAACAAGAATATTAAGAACAGATTAAACGGATTCAGGAGTTATGCTGCTTTTCATCCACAAAGTTCTCCCAGCCTGCCCCAAAGCTACAAAGCTTCAAAGAGAGCAAAGTCTATCAGCTATGCAAGCTGCAAGGTAAAGCCTTAAAGCAATCGGGCTGGGGGAGGGGGTTATTCGGAGCTACCAACTTCTCTCGAAGATGCAGGGCTTACCTCCTCCCTATGCAAGGGAGGGAAGAAAAACCGGGGGAAACGCCAAAAAGCTATGCAAACATATTTAAAACGTTAGAAAGTTCTAAGACTTTCTCAGGGCACTTCCGGGGAACTCAGAAACTCATAAACTAGGCAAATTTCATGCACAAAGGGCCCCAGAGTCCTCTCCCGAGCACATCTGGAAAAAGGCTCGCGAGGTGTCTCGGTCATCCATGCGCACACAAAAGAGAGCTTGTCCCGAGCAGAGCCCGGCAGCACCCCCTCCCTCTGCCCCGCTGCTGGGGCCCTGCCGAGCCGCCTCCATTCCACCGGCTGGGAAGAAAACTCACCACACACACATACACACACACACCCGAGCGAACCTGCTTTTTTTGCGGAGGGTCAAGCACGGACCCCGCCCCGAGAGCGCAGGGCTGTGTCCGAGGCGCAGAGCCGTGCGGGAGGGAGCGGCAGCCAACCCGCAGCCCTCCGCGCCACCCCCGGGGCGAAGGGCAAAGGCTTTGTCGCCAAGCCGAGCGAAGGCACTCACCTCTGGGGGTGCGGCGAGTGCCACCCGCGGCGCTGGGGCTGTCGGGGCCGGGCTGCTCGGCTGCCCCGGCCCGCCCGCCGGCAGCAGGAGCAGCGAGAGGCGGAGGAGCCGCCGAGCCCCGGCGCTTCCTCCCAACTCGCGAAAAAAGCCTCGCCCAGGCAAAGTTGTTTGACCATAAAAGGCGCGGGGCCGCGGCACAGCTGAGCTCACTCGCTGGGGAATGTGGCAATGAGGTAACGGGGGCCGGGGCTTGCCGGGGCAGCGGCCCCGGGCTCTGCCGGCGGGGAGGGGGCGAGCGCTGTGCCCGCCGGCGGTCGCCGACGAGACGCGTCCGCCGCGGTTTGCCCTAAGCGCCCCCCTGCCGCCCGCACGGAGAGCTCCGCTCCTCCCGCCTTCCCTCACCTTGGAGCTGCCCCCAGCCCGGTCCGGGATTTCGCTTCCAGTCGCTGAGCTGGATTTTCGGAAGGAATGCGGCGGCTCTGGTGAGTCAGGGTCCCTGCTGGCCTCCTCCCCGCCCGAGCCAGCTGTTAGAGCATCTGACTCACGCTGCCCCGATCTGCCAGAAATTAAAGCAAACATCAGATGACTCCACCGTGCAGAAAAGCGACTTGTTCTCCTTGTACTGGCTGCAAGGCAAACACTACTAGCTGGTTTATATCAAACAATATCCACATGAATTGCTTTGTTGGATTGCCAGTGCTGCACATCGGTTTTACTTTTATCCCGGTGCTCGCTTGGGGCTCAGACCACTTCAGAACAGGGGCAGCCTGACCCAGCCCGACAGAAAGCAATTTTCAACCCCAGCCTTTGCTTCAGAACATCTCACGAAGGAGGAGGACCAATAAAGACATTTCCTGTGCTTTGTGCAATCATTGTGATTGACTTTGAAATCTCGCCTTAATACCGGGGTCAATACCCCTACTGCTGCAAGTTCCCTGGAGAATCACTGTATTTGGTAATGCTCAGGGGACTTTGGGCTTGTCTGCTCCAGACTTACCAATCAACACAGGTACCTTTCAGTACCGCTGATTTGCTCGCAGGTGAGTGAGTGAGCCACAAACCACACTAGCGACACTCCCAGTCTGCACTGCTGCAGAGGGCTCGCATTAGAGAGCTATGCAAGGAGATTCGTCCAAGGTTTAAATCCAGTGTAAACAAATCTTTAATTTTACACGTAAAGTTCGTACAAAGAGGTTGTATCTTTCATTTAACCAGGTGATGGTTAAATAAACCATTAAGCCATTTCCAACCATACGGTTGGAAAATGTCTCTCTGAGGTTTTTCAGTGTTACATACCATTTGAAAATTACATACCCATAGCAACGCCCAGCACTGAGCATATCACTCCTGATACAGCTGCAACCATTGAACCACTGATCTCTGAATTTCTTAGAGATATATAGCTCTTCTGTGGGTGCTAAATAATCCTGTTTACTGCTGCTTTTGTAGACATGGCATCAGTTCCGTTATCTCCCATGATTAATGGACAAAGTAATTATATAGGATAAAGAATGTATCTCTGTAATGGGTCTTATAACCCTGTCACTTTTCTGCTGCAGACAATCTTCCCTCTTGTTCAGGTAAAGATGTCAGTGCAGAGCTAAAAAGAATTCACTGTGTAATTGCAAACCAAATTCTAGAACATCATAACACACCCTACACAATGAGCTTGACGTCAGAGAACTCTGCCACTGTTCCCAGGGCTAGCTCTGACTTCAGAGAAAACAAAGAATGTCTCAGACTGAGATTAAAAAAGTGCTGAGTGAATATGAAAAAAAATAAATCCATGCTTTCATAATTTCTGGTCACATCCCCATAAATCCAGATGCTTGCATGTTTGATTTTCTCACCAGTGTGTTGATGTTAAAAGCTCATGAAGGCAGATCAAGGAATGCGGGAATAAGAAAAAGAAAAGCAGCCCTCCGACATTTTGTATGAACTCCTCACTATGAGGAAACAAATGCAAAACAAGTGTTTTGCAGGTTGCATATGTGAAAGCTAGAGTTCTCAAATCAGAATACATCAGAATACACAGGGGGAAACGAATCTGATTTTGTGCTTTCCACATAGTGAATTTAAAGTTTGTGCTTTTGTAATTGGAAATTAAGATTAACTAACTTCCCTGTTAGTTCTGATTCCTCCAGAAAGAAAATAACAATCTCCTTATGCTAACAGTCTTCCTTCATGCAATTACTGGCTTGAAAGAGTAGGCATTTTTCTGCTGCAAATGAAAATTAGAGCCTTGAGATACACACAGATGTAGTCACAATCATTAGCTGAAGCAAAATATTAGTCCTGAAGAGGCATTTAGCTACCTGGGTACAGAGATGGATCAGCAGGTATACTTGGCTTGTGCCAGACCTTGTTATTTCTGGAATTAGCAGCCATCCTCTGCATAAATCACTTTGGCTGTTCCATGCCATGAATTAAAGTGACCTGGTGGTGATCTGGTAGTTTTGGAGTGTATTGTGCTGTGAATGCTGCTGTCACCATGGGTGAAGTGACAGCCTACTACAAAGCAGGTGTTGGAGAGATTTAGACTACGCAGTTCTAGCTGGGTGATTCTTTTGAGGCAAGTGACAGGAAGCAAGCCCTGCTTACTGGCCATCAAATCAAAGCTTAGAAATGCTGAGAGTTCAAGGCAGCCATCTCAGGAAGACTAAGTTTTAATGGAGACAGTTATAGAGAATTTTTGCTAGCAATTCAGTAATGTAATGCAACGAGTAAATAAAGACCACACAGAAGTAGTGTGGCAAATTCATGTACTGCACTGGGATGAGGTATGTGCTAACACTGGTTAGGTGCCTATAAAATGAAAATAAAAATAGATGTAAGAAGAAAAAATAAGTCCTTGACTATAAAAGGAAGAATTAATGGCAAAAACACTATTGGGAAATAAAACTTATCAGGCAGAAAACCTTTTTTCATAGTCAGGTATGGTTTAGGTAGCTGCTGCAGATGGGAATCTTTGTGTTAAATATGTGTTTAAGGTCAGAGGAAAGCAATCCGGAACCTGGACAGGGTGCTTTACTTGTGTTATTAATGCAAAATTTCTGCATCTGTATAATTTCCATCCATATCAACAGATCAATTAGTGCTATTTTTTCCCCAGCGTGAGTTAGTTAACAATTAGTGACGCCACGCAGGAGCCCATGTTTTTCCTAAGCAACGAAAAGTTCTGGCTCATATCTGTGTTGAATCTCTGATGCTTCTTTAGTCACATAACTTCTGTTTAGTCTAACCACGTTTCATTGATTAATGTGAAATTGCTACTTAATCGGCTTTCCCCATGCTGTATTAAATGCTATGTCTGGGCCAACTGGAAGAGTTGGGAATATAAAATAGATCTGCTTTGGTCTCCAGGCCAAGTAGTTGGGCCTGCACTGTCCAGGGCAGGGCCACCTGCAGCAAACTGCCTGCATCCACATGGGCCAACAGGTGTCACATTTGGACTCAGTGATCTTAGAGTTATTTTCCAAGGTGAACAACTCTATGATTCTATGCCATTCACCCCGGGAAGAGGTCTCCTAGGATCTGCTGTGCTCCTTTGGCACAGCCTCTCCTGGTGTGCTCCTCGCTCCCCCCCTTGAGCAGGGTGTTCTTGGTGTGAAAGCCAACGTCTGGCCCAGATTGTCCCCTGCTAGGCTGCTGCTCTCACGCCTTTTGGAGGCCATGACGTGAGCAGAGCTGTCTTTTTTCCCACCAAACAGCAATTTCAAGTTGGAGCGCCTTAGTGCCATTGTGGGCTGCGTGTTGACAGCTGGGTGCCACACACAGAGAGCTGTGCTGGGGACACCAGAGCCTCATGAGACAGCAGTCCTTACAAGCCTCGTCACCTCCCTGCCTCTGTGCAAGTGGCAGGCAGTGAGGAATGCTATTTGCAAAGGTCCTGAGTTCTGGAGATGTCCCTGAATGACCAGCTGCCCAGGACATATGGCTATAGCGTCTCTCTGCTGGTTCTCTCCAAAACCAAGCCTGCTGTGCAAAGCACACATCACAAGTGTGTGTCCCCAAGAAGGGGAGCTGTTCAGCACCTACAGAGAGCCTCTGTGATTTCTGGAAAGGGCCACTGTAGGTGCTCAAATCCTAAGGTGAAGGTATTGCATGGTGCACATGCACATATGTACATACTTCAAAAGGCATTCCACCCACACATGCAGTTAGATTGACCCGACTAAAACACAAGAATAGGCCANTGGTGCACATGCACATATGTACATACTTCAAAAGGCATTCCACCCACACATGCAGTTAGATTGACCTGACTAAAACACAAGAATAGGCCAAAAGCTGTAAACAGGAAAAAAAACAAACAACCCAAACCCTTGCTGTCATGAAACACTTTTTTTAGTGGGGCAAATCAGCCATATGCACATAAGAAGGAGCAAAGTATCCCTGTGGTATGACCTTGGTCATGCTGGGATATGACTGGCCATCAGAGCAGCCAGGCAGCCAGGAGAACAGGGGATTGGGGTGGTGCCTGTCCACGGAAGAAGCTCCATTTCCAGCAAAGCTGGCAGGTCTTTCCTAGACAGAGCCATGACAGGGGCTCTGGGGCAGCTCCCAGATGAGTTACCACTGCTGTTTCCTTATCTCCATCCACCAAAATTTCCTGCTGCTTCTCAGAAGGCAGCAGCCTGCAATTCCATGGCTCCTGGGGCTGGCTCACTGGCAGGCTTCCTTCCCCTCACACAGCCCTCCCACATCTCCTGTTCTCTGCTGCTGGGCTCTGTGCCCAAAGAAAAAGGGATGCAAGCAGGTTGTCCCAGTGGATATCTCTTCCCTCAGGTGCTGTATGACCTGTTCTGCAACTCTGGAAGACTCTGAGATGGCTCCTGGGGCAGGCCCATGTGTGTGGCTGAATATGGATGGCCGCCAGAGCCCATTCTGCTCGGAAAGCTGCCATTTCCACATTCCAAGGCATCCTTACCATTTCCTCAACTGTGTGCCCCACCCCTTGCCACCAGCAAGACAAGCAGTGACGTATTTGGCTGTTCTGTGGCAAATATTACTGCTCGTCAGAACTGTCAAAGAAACACATCTGTCAGCCTGCTAATTAAAAGAGTTCCTGTGTGTGCTGTGAGCCTCTTTCCACCCAAGTACCATGCTCCCATGGTTGAGGTCTCCTTTCTTCACTTATGTAGTGTTGTAAGCACAACCTAATTATGCATGGCACAAACAAACCATGCTCCTTCCTACAAATGAGTTTAGTCAGATGTTGGTACTTCTGGGTGTTGCATCCTGGTGAAATTAGGCAAAAAGTCCCAGGAATAATTCCAGTGTGTGTCTGTGTTAAGGGGAGGGTGCTGTTACCTGGGAAAAGGCTTCTTCCCCTCCATCTTCCCTGTGACAAAGCTGAGACACAAAAAGCAGGTTCTCAACTCTCTTGATCTCATACTGAGCCTCCTCCTCTGTGGTACAGTAGAAGTTCTGTTGTAGCTTCCCAGGGAAGCATCTGGAGCAGCTGCTTGGTGCTGGACAGAGAGAGATGCCAAGCTGCAGTGCCAGTAATACTAACCTGGGACAGGATCCTGGTCACTCCAGTCCCCACACGGCACGTGTCTGTCTCAGTGCTACTGTTTTCTTGCATAAGAACTGAGGCAGGCAATAGGCAGGGACAGGCTTTGGAGACTGCTAACTCTGCGTTTTGTAGTGTGCCCACAAAGATTTGCCATGCACATGCCAGGGCAGGCTGGACTTGCAGCACATTAGGAATACACACATGAGCACATTAGGAATATACAAGCAGATTGCTCTGGTCAGGATGAATGAAGCCTGGTATAATCCATGCCTACATCATCTACAGGGTGTGGATCCTGTAGCAAACCAGCCTCTCACAAAACCAAGTCATTATTTAACTCCAGACTGGAGTCCTGGCAAAACCTAGTATGTACACAGTGTAGATGATCACAGAACCAAGGCCCTGGAGCAAAGCAACAGACCAACCAAACAGACAATACAGGCATATGGTCCAACAGTCTGCTTGCAAAAAAAAACAAAAAAAAAAAAAAAAAAAAAAAAAAAAAAAAAAAAAAAAGTCAAGCTGCACGAGCTGCACAGTAAAACACCATTTGAGTACAGCTTTAAGAGGGGCAGCCCCTCAAGCCCTTGCCTTCCAGTTATCCAGAACCAAAAGCTGTGGGCTTATATGAAGTTCCCTGCAGTTCCCAGGTTTAGTGCATGCGGCTACTAGTAGCTTTGCTAGTTAATTTCCAGATGGTATGAATAAAAACAGGACCAGACAAAAATCTTTAACTGTTTCATGGGAGAGAGAATTTCAGGAAAATTAGCAGAGCCTTGCAGTGGAGCTGCTGTCCTTCCAGTGGCAGCTAGGAGTCTGTGACAGGTGACAACTTATGGGAGAGAGCTGCTTTTCAAGCAGAGTATGATTTTCAGGAGGTTGAAAATACAAGGTGTAAGAGGCCTTACTAAAGATCTGTGCTGAGTTCCTTCTGTGTCCAGCAAAGTGATCCAGCACCATATGAAAGCCACTGACTGGAGGATAGGGTAGTAGTGGTCACAGGCCACCACTGCCAGCGCTTTGTAGCTAATCCAAGTGACATTGAGAGATCAGCAGCCACAGCTATCGCTCAAAAGGCAGGAGAGGGCCTCAAAAAGTGTTCCATCTTGTATTACTGAGTCACTGACTATCTGCACATTTGTGGAGGTGCATTTCCTTCAATGAAGGCATTCTTCAGTTGCCTTGATCAAGGTCAATATGATGACCATGGTACTTGGCAAACCTGACCCTTTGCTTTCGTGGCTCATGAAAAAAGTCATTTGGAACCTTTGACCTTACCCAAAACACTTCAGTTTCCCTATAAACCACTTTAGATATGCATTTGGCCACATGCAAGCTGCATGAAAGTCATCTGTGTTTAGTCTTCATCCACAAATACACTTCTTCCCTGGGATTCTTGAGTACCAGGTAATGTCTGTGACAGTGCTGGCTAAAGGTTGGGAGCAGCAAGTAGTGAAAGATGCTGGGAAACTAAGGCAGCAGAAAATCACCATGTTGCTGATGAAAATAGGCTCAGGTTATGAGAGGAGCCCTATTAAACCTTTTTCTACAGAGTGACTGATGGTTTCAGAGACAGAGTTAGACTTGCTGCTGCCAAAGGAAATGAACGGGATGTTTACACAGCTATTTCAGTGTTGCTTTTCTTGGGCTTCCCACCAACAGCTCTCTTTCCAACACCTTGGTACATAGTGTTCAATGCCATGAGAAGGATTACTGAGTCCTAACAGCACTAATCCTTTTGCTTCCTGTTTATGTAGCCTTTGTGGCCATGTTTTCCCAAAACTCTGTCCTCCCAAGGTGGTCATCAAGCCTCTATCTTTAGGAATATAAAAAAAAAAAAAAAGACATCTGGTAAAAAGGAGGGCTATATTTGGTTTCAAAGTGAACAAGAAAATATTGTGGATTTGTGTAAGAGTGTGTCAAATTTGAAATGGTGCAAGAGCCACACATTACACCCAGTCAATCTACAGACAAGCACTGCAACCTCAGCTATAACACCCTGAAAGGGAAGGAGCTGCCTTAGTTCCACTTGTCACTTGCTTTGGACACGTTGGACAGCCTGCACTTCTCCAATGCAGTAAAACAGCTTCTATTTTCTCCTGATGCAAGGAAGAGGAAATGTGCAGAGAGGTCCAAATTTAAACGCACATATGGGATACTGTCTGTATCCACTCCCTCTGAAGTTTCAGGAGGAGGCATTCCACAGGGGCTAGACTACACACTGCCAGTGAGTCTTCTTGAGGAAGGAGGCTGGGAAAGGTAGAGGGTACAGTTCATCTGTGAAGAATATGATGAAGATCTGGTTGATACTGTTCATTGCCTCTAACTTCTTAGATGATATCACTGCAGACAGACATCAGCCCTTTGGTGCCAAAAGCCTAAATTCAACTTAATGACCTTAGCTTGCGGCCAGGATTAGAGGGACACTAAATTGTAGACTTTTTTGCTCTTTAATGTTGGATATTCTCAGGCCTCAGGCTTGGTTTTGAGGCTGGAATGACTCCCTCATTAGACTCAGAATTCATTTTGTGTTTCAGTCTACACTGAATGAGAAGCCTACAGTATGCTGCATCCTGCTTTGCTGTCTTAGCAGATTATACCAGAGTCCAAGAGTCTCCACTTGTGTTCGCTTTTGACTCAGAAATTGTTGTTCTCCAAATCCCCTGCACCTCCAAGCAAGGAATGGAATTTCAAGTTACATAGTTGGTGCCTGAAGAATTCCACTCTCCTAAACATAGCAATTATTTATGTGACTCCAGGGACCATGAGAACAGAACTCTCCTCATCTACAATCATTTCAACTCTTTCTCCCAGCTGACAGTAAATGGAGGAAAAAGAGGAAAATATGAAAATATGATCTTATCTTACCTATAGCGGATTAAAACAAATTTTGGGGAGATTGAAAGGAAAAACAATCTTCTGTGAGAGCAGATCAAAGCTAAGAGGCTTTGCCTTAGCCCAGTGCTGATACATAGGACTGCACAGACCGTGTGGTGCAACAATACACATTATTATTCCTGGATTTTCTAGTAGCCATCTCTTCAATTGCATTGGTGGATTTCTTTCAAGAATCAGCCATGATCCCAACAAGTCTGACGATGGGATGCTTTGCTGAGCTGCTTCTGATAGGTGATGCCTCCTAGCCAGAAGTGCCATCAGTATGTCGAGTGTTTCAAGACAGTAAGAAGAAAAAGCAGTGAGGCAGCCTCTTCTGAGACCCTGTTCCTCAAATTTCAGTGGAGAAGACAGAAAGCAGAAAGGTCCAAATGGGCTCATTAAGGTGGCTGCCAGCAGCTAAAAACATTAGACCTCGGAAGACGTGTAAACAGATGGGAATGGGAAGGTGACCTCCAAATAAGCACAGAGGGAAGCATCCTGGATCCCACCATACTCCTTATGGACTGCAGCACAGCAGAGCAGAGCAGGTAGATGTATTCACATCTTCCAGAAACAGCAGCAGGCCTGACTTGATTCCAAAAATAGTTTGAGTCAATGTTGATTTGCCAGAGCCTACTCACAACAGCTGTGTGCTCTATGCTAGAGAGCAATTTCTGGAGTTTTTTTTAAATAGGAGGGCCATTCTGTCAGTGCATGAGTGAACAGTTTAAGTCGATATTTTGCTTCAGGATACATAATACTGACATTAAAATCTGGCAGTGAGGACAGAATTGGTAGCTTTTAAAATAAGAAGTACTTTTCTTTGTTCAGACTTGCTTTTAAGGTTTGGGGTATTTTTGTATGTTTTTATTAAGATCTGTAAAACTACAAAACCACATTGCAGAGAAAGACTCCCCATCTTATTTTTAAAACAGTTAGTAGCCACAGTTTCTCTGAGCTTCTAGGTCCCCATCTCCAATATATCAAAGGGAGAGAGTGAGGAGATGACAACTGATATTTTGTAAGGCTAAAAATATTGTGCCTTTTTACATAACACTGGGAATTTAAAAAGCACATTAACTGCTTGCAGATTATTTTTAAAAATGCAGTTTGAGCAACACCACTAGTATAGATTCAACTGACATTTAGGAGAAGGAGCTGCTGTATGCCTCACTGCTGGGAAATGAGACATTCAGCAGAGGATGAAGTAAATGTTTTAAAAAAGGCAAAATAAGACTCAGACTGCACCAAAGATATTTTCACCCTAATATACATCTCACATTTATGTCGCTGGGGATGTCCCTTTTTTGAATGCATATCAAGTAGCCTTTTTGACCTTCCAAAGCAACCTCCTCAGACCTCCCCTCTTGCCACTACCCACCTAATGATGAGGAACCTTCACATTCTCAGTGTCACTGCCAGAGGTTCAACAAATTCCTTTTTTACACTCCTGGAAGTTCCTTTCTTTTCTCCTCCTCCCTCACTGGCATCTGCTGAGCCCTTCCCTGCAGGGAGGGAGTGGGAAAGAGTCTGAACTCACTCATCTTCTCATTTCACTTGCTGCTGGAAAAGCCCCAGGCCATGGCAGAAGGAACTGGAATTTCAGAGCACGGCCCAGCCTATCTCCAGTCTCTCTGTGTGAGCAGGCATTTAGCTGGCTCAGAAACAAGGTAAGGACATATGAGGATGCAGAATGGATTTATGAAAGATACTTGCCAGGAGGGTGTTGCTGAGTGGGTGAAGTTTGTGACAGATAAGGCAGCCTAGACTTGCTGATTCTTTGGTGCTGAGCTGCAGTTCCAGAGAGTGCCACGTCTCCTGCTCGAGTGGCAGGTGATGCATGGTCACATGCAGGAGGTCACTGTGCCACAAAGGCGTGGGGGAGATGCTACCAGAGCAAGCTGTACCACCTCAGCTCCAGATGGTAAATCCCTTTCTCACATCTTCTGTAGAGTCTTGAAATGGGAACTGTACAAAAATGAAATCTTGATACATCTAAAACTCAGAACGACACTTCTGCATGACTCTGGATAAAAACCAAACCAGGATGGAGATGCTGACAGAATATAACACTTATAAAAACCTGCAAACTAGCATTGTTGCTCTGAAAAACCATGAAGCTACAAATTCTTAAGAAAAGCTATTAGAAGGCAAATATCAAGGTAACGTGAGAAAAGAACTGTGAACACTTGAGTATTGAACATTTATTTCTGTACCAATACTTCAAACCCAGGTGTTACTTAGAAAACTGATTGCATTATAATAAAATACTGCCAAATTAAGCAAGGTCACACAACAAGGATCTTGCAGCAAAGCACACATGTGAGTCCTCTCTGTTGTTAAGTTACAGGTGGCTCACTCCTTGAAGGCTTTATGTCTTGGGAAGACATACCTCCTCACTGTAGGAATTCTGATTTGTTTCAGAAAAAAATTTTTAAATTTCATCTTCTGTTGAAATAAGTGTGTTTTTGAGGTATCTGGCAAACATCAAAGTATTTTATTCCTCTGACTAAGATTGTCCTTAACTTGGGACACTCCATCAAATGTTCAGTTTTCAATAGATGATGCCTGGATGTCCCAAGCATGAGTTTCTACTGTGGCAGCACAGGCCAGTTTGAGAATTCACCATGAAGAGAAGAGGAGAAAATATTTTGGTGCTCACCATTATGTCTCTTCAGCAATATGGGACAAAATACCCAGGAGAAGTTTTTGATAAATGCACTGTCGAGGGTGTGGATTGATCAGTTCTATCTCAGCACTGAATATGCCTTCCTAAAGCTTTTTATGGTCTCTGGGTGCAGGAAGAACAAGATCAAGCTTGCTGGGGTGTGAGTGTAGGTAAGCATGAGTTTGTATCACGATATGTAATGCAAACATATCCTACCTCTCTCCACCTGTTGTCCCTCGAGTTGATTCACACAGCCTCAAATATTTTCCCATTTTTACAGGACCCAGCCTTTCACTTATGTGAGATAAGTTGCACCACTTTCAGGATGTGAACTACATTGGCACTGTTTTTTTTTCATTCTTTATAACCTCATAAAAAACCTTTCTGTTTGTCTTCTGCAGCAAAGGAGCTCTGAAGAAAGAAGAACTGCATGAGTCATTTTGCTATCTCATTTCCTTTTCGGTCCACTCGAGAATCCTATCAGTAGCTAATACAGCTTGATGTAGAATTAACTCTTATGGCATCTACTACATTACTTCTATGAAGCAATTACTGAGATCTCTGCCAGAAGCACCTTTTACTGGGGAATCCAAACTGCCAGTGGCAGGAGGCCAGCAGTGAAGCATATTGGAGCAACCGTCCCTGGAGGACAATTCCTGCCTCCATAGATCTGATACAGATACTATTTTTGTAAACATCTCCTACTCATGAACTTCATAGGCCTCTGCATATTTTCCACAGCTGACGACACATCTTGCAAGAAGTATGTAGGAAGTTTCTCCATGTCTTCGGTGATAGTAGCTGGTCACAAGATATTACATAAGTATTTTAAAAAGGATCGGAGAAGGTGGACATTCCTTTTCCAGACTTTTCATGGGATGATAGACATGGTTGCCCATGACACCTATTGACAAAAGGAAGACATTTTCCATTATTTGGTGCTTGGTGATGTTTACTTGAAAGTGGGGCATTAATTGGCAAGTTTTATATTGTTTTTTCTTTTCATTTTAGGTGGTTTTAGTGGTAGCTAAGGAAGATGACAGGGACACATTACCTACTGTGATATAATCTGCATCCGTGATAATTAATTGATGAAAAGAATAAATTTACTCAGCAGGTAAGACAGTGACAATAGCTTTGTATTTTATAAGCAGTGTTTCTTTGGAAGAAGCTGTTCCAGTATTTATAATTTATAAGATCGTTATATTTATATATAGGGAACATATGGTAAAACAGGTTTAATAGATTTATCAATGGCTTATAGAAAAGATGAAAACTGTTGAACAGCTGTCTCTTAAAACACAAACAAACAGATAACAATTTACAGCATAAGCTGTTCTTCAGGGTTGTGATGGAAGCCTCAGGGTAGGTTTAGAACAAGTTGCTAAGAACTAGACTAGTTCTAAAACTGCTTTGCTCTTTGCTGTTATCAGCCCCCCTATCAGGCTAGTGACTCTATCAGTCACAAGGTGACTATTTTTAGATTTGCTGGAATTATGTTTCCTCCCCACCCATCCCTGCCCAGACTTACAGTGACCACTCTGTGTACAGAGCATGGTGGGAAGAGACCATTGGAGGCCTGGATCCTTGTCTGTTCCCAATTCACCTTGGCAGACAACCCCAGAAATAGGTGGTCCCTACCTAGGAGCACATGCTTATTGATTACAGTATTTCAATTTCTCTGTTGCATTTGTGGCAAAACTGCAGGAATGGAGGAAGAAGAAAGTCAAGGGATCTTTGTGTTGCACTTCCTCCAGCAGCATCCTTGACCTACTTTGGGCAGCACCGAAGCTCTGTTTTGCAAACAGAAGTTGCTAATGGCAGTGACCTACAGAACACAACAGGTCAAACATTTCTTCCCTTTTGCCAGCACACCCCTCACAAGAGGGGCTGTGGAAGGGGAGGTTTTCAGATCTGCAATAAACAGAGGGGCACATAATTTCACCCATCATACAAATAAATTAGGAGGTTGAAATGGGCTGTTTCCTACTGCTCCTCCCGAGATACCCAGCTATGTAAAAAGATCTATCCATGTTTCTCTCTAGATATTTAAATACCTCCCTCTCCCAAACCTGTATGAAAACTTACATTTATGAAGATCTTTCAGACCAGCATTTAAATCAGCACTGGTCCAAAAAATTTTGTACACAATTTCTTACATTAAACTATAGCCTCATTGTTAAAGAAAGAACCCACAGTGCTCTGAGAAAATATCCACCGCCTCTCAGAAAGCACATTTCAAAGAAAATAAAACCATTTAAGTGCTGTCATTTACCTCCAGTTCCTTGCAGCAGCAGTGGGAATACTGTTGCTCAGGAAGTGCAAGGACAAAAACTGTGGGGGATTTATGCTCTGGTTCAGTCCCTTGTTCAGAGATTCAGTCCTGTCATTTCCCTCCTACGAGATAATTCTTATGAAATCATATGCTTATTAAACCCTGTATTTCTTCAAAATGTAAAAACCCAACTTTCCTTATGGTACTATATGATAAACATTTTAACTGATTTGAGAAAGTTATTGGCTTGATAAAACTAGAAACTGTTCACTGATGATGAATTCCCTATTGCATGGAACCAAATGTACAGAAGAGCTGAGCAACTGGGTGAAAGCTGAATCTTATCAAAATCTTCTCAACTTCTAATGAGAGTTAAATTGATTTTAAATATGGAGATTTATGTAAATATAAATAACACATAATATTATGTAAACATAATAAATAAAGGTGTGTTTAAGAACCAAAAGATGTTGAAGAGTCTATCCTTTCATTAAACTGACTATATTAGAAATGAGAGATGAAGCATGGCTCTGGGTGCCAAGACAGGTATTGCTTCCAGCAGCTAAGTGATATTGATTTCAAATTAAAAAAATGAGGGAGCTGGTGGCATCAGGACATGTGAGACAGCCACAAGACAGACCAATAGTTTGTGGAGTGAATGAATGGACACTTGGGTATAATCCTTCTTTCCAATCCTTTCTTTCTGCTGTGCGTGTCTGGCAGCAGGATGGGTGCTTGCCAGATCCTGTGTAAACTACCACCTCACTAAAGCAGCAGCAGACAAACTCATGAAGAACTGGAAAGCAGCTTTTCAGGCAGGCTAAGTGCTAGGACTTGCTCATCTGCCTGTGGAATCACACCCTGAAGCAGAAGTCAGAGCAGGTTGATGTAGATGATATTGTAGCTTAATGAAAGGAAAGGCAAATGTGAATTTGCTAGGACTTGGGATATGACTTTGAGCTTGAGATAAAGTGATGGACAAGCTCAGGGGGGATAAAGAAAGAAGAGTCAATGTGACTTGTCTGAAACCTTCACTTAAAAGGAAACCACAGCAGAGTTCACTCAGGGCAGAAAGAAGGCTCACAGAGGAACAGATTTAGATTTGGTGGGTGGGTGAGAGGGAGAAGGGGATTAAAATGAAACCAGACTCTCTGAACAGAGGAAAAGAAATTGCCCACAGCTGTGTCAGCAATACATCTTCTCAGGCCAGGGTGAGGTGCAAATGTTGTTTGGTGGGGTTTGGTGAAACTGCTGAGGACAGCTGTCCTGATCGATCAGGCCACAGGAGACTGTGGGTGACAACAGCTGGCTGGGCAGCCACCAACTTACAAAACACTTACCCAAAACAGGACTTGTATCTTAATATACCACTCTTCCCATTGCAACCTGCTTTTGTTTCCTTTTTCCTCACATTTTTAGCCCGAGAGATCTGCTTTTTAGAGATGGTGAAACACCTCTGGTTAACATACTGCCAGACCTATTGTTTCCCCAGTATTTTTACAATCTAGGTTAGAAGAGAGCAGACATGTCGGGAAAAGTATCTTTAGTAAGTCATTCAGAAAAAAGAGATGAAAACTGATAGGTTTGGCAATATATGGGGGAGGTAGGAGTGAAATAGGGAAAGGATTCTAACTGTGGAAAAACTTCATCCTCAGCAGAGATCTAATGCATTGTACCCAGTGATAAGCATTGGAGTAGCAGAGCAGACTGGCCTCGGGCATCAGAGAGGAGGGGACTGTGATCTGCTACACTTCAGCAGAGTCATGTTCACCACACGTAGTAATGCCTTCAATAGCATGAAGGAGGAAAAAGATAAAATAGCTGCATATATTCAGAGAGTGTTTTGGGGCTTTTTCTTCTGCCTTTGTCTTTCCTGCGTTGATTTCATTTTGTAAATTGACTTTATCTGAGTAGACTTCCTGCTTATTGTTTCAGCGGGTCAGGCAAAATATGTTCTGTCTGAGGTCCTTTATTTCCTTTTTTTTTTCCTTCCTTAGGCTGACTGTAAGGCGTGAATGGAAAAATGAATGAACTTACCTATTCTTTGGTACTACTGTTAATGAAGACTGATCAGCTGTCTTGAGTAATTTCTCAGCAATGCTGACAAAAACGGTATTTTCCAAGCACGAGGATGAGATCAAAATGGCTCATAGGGGATCAACAAAATTAAATTTTGCTAGATTTTCACTAGAGATGGGTGAAAGGATGCTGGCGAGATCAGAGAGGCTTTTAGGGCGATGGAGGCTCAAAGGGCCAGGGAGAAATTGTGAGCATTTCAGAGAGTGAAGGTGGAAGGACCAGGCTGTGGAGAGTCCGCGGTGCCGACGAATTGGGCCAGGAGGACACTGCCTGTTGCTGGTGCCATCAGGTGAGAAGAATTTGGGCTGGGAAAGGAGCTGACCTAACCACACCTTCTCCATCTGCAGAGATCCCTCCTCACTGCCATGTTAGCGAGGAGGACGCGGGAAAGGCCTCAGCGATCATCCTCAAGGCTGGGCTTGCTTCCTTCCCGCTTATGCGGGGCCAGGGGCAGAGGCCGGGCGGCGCCGCACGCCTGAGCCCCGCGGCCCGGAGCCCCGCAGCCCGCCCCGGGGGCAGATCGCACCGCGGGGAACCACCGTCCTCCGGCCGGATCGCTGCTGGGGCGGCTCCGCGGGCCGCCTGCCCCCCGGCAGCTCCCGCAATGCCTGCGGGCAGGGCTGCGGCGGCTCCGCACC